>BSBK01004151.1:0-180024 GCA_027943335.1 Chamaecyparis obtusa | reverse complement strand
TTAAATTATTGACCTTCTCTTTGTTTTGAGAATATTTTAACATTCTCTACTTAATAGGGCCAACCACATGAAGGTGGAAGCTCATCTGACCCCTCCTAGGAGCCTCTTATGACCCTTTATGACATTTTCAGACCTCTAAGATGTATTCTTAGGGATCGTAAAGTGACAGAAGGGTAGGGTCAAGAGGGGCCAAAGAATGGAACACCCTAATGATCCAGCCTACTCAACAACATGTGAAAGCAACAACAACATAGTGAGAGAGAGAATGCAGGATCTTTCATTAATTTTCATCAAATAGATTCATACATGTTAGGTTGTAAGGCCTTCCTAGTTACTACCTGATATTACAATGATTTATAGAAGTCCTCAAACATGCTAGGATCTTCCAATAATCTCTAATCTAATGTCTTCTATCTTCTATCCCAAAACTGTCTCCCAAAACTCTAACTAAACAACTACATTTATACAAGAGGCTATCAAACTGAGTTGACATTTAGAACCATAATCAAATAGAAGAAATGATCAGATATGGGACCACATGCTTCCCAATGATGGATACCAGCATTAAATCTATGACCCATAATTAATGCATAAGTCAGCCTCAACAGAATCTCAAAATAAACTACTCGGTAAGAAAGGATGACCGAGCAACAAACAAGCATTGTCGAGCATCAAAGAAACAACTGACCACTCAAGAGATAACTAGCCATCCTTGGTAACCAAGGAAACCAACCAACTACCTACCGACTTGGTCAAAGAAGGAACCAAGCAACACAGACAAACTCCAAAATTATTTTGGTGACACAGGATTTCCAAGGACCCGAGATGCTCCTGCATCAGACACTTGGGGTTATTTAGAAATGATTCTCTAAATCATTTGATAGGTATGATCCAAGCTGCATCCAACTTAGACTATGAAATCCATGAACTGTCTTCAATCAATCTATTCTTCCACTTTACCAGATATTCCATATACTATTTTCCTCTTGTACTCTTGCCAATTGTTTTCTCTAAAATCTGTTCGACTTCCTCTTTCTGGTTCGTAGGATATTCCATCAGTACTACCATGTCTTCATTAGGTTCATGATACTCATACAAATCAATAATGTTGAAAATAGGTGATATGTCCATGTCATCAGGTAACTCAATCTCATATGCATTTCCACTGTCATATTTACTCAAAAACTTGTAAGGTCCAAACTTCTTCATCTTCAGCTTCCCATATGTTCTAACAGAATCGACATTTCTTCAAATAAACCATCACTTCATCACCAACATCAAAAGATTTATGTCTCCTTGATCTATCAGCTCTGTCTTTGTATTTCTAATTACTATCTTCCAGCTTTAGTTTCACATTGTCATGCAATGTCTTCATGTACTCAGCAAATTTTACTCCTTCAGCACTTCTTTTACTTTCATCAAAAATATCCCTCAAATTTGATATACCTCTCGACTGTATTCCATTCACAATCTCAAATGGTATTTTCTAGTACTCCTATTCACTGAATTATTGTATGCAAACTATGCTTGTGCCAACACAAAATCCCAATTAATCAGTGTGTCACCAATTAAATATCTCAAAAGATTTCCCAAACTTTTGTTCACAACTTTAGTCTGTCCATTAGTTTGTGGGTGAAATGTAGAACTATATTTCAACTCAGTGCCAAATTTCTTCCAAAGGGTCTTCCAAAAGTATCCAACAAACTTACTATCTCGGTCAGAGATAATACCCCTCAGTAATCCATGCAATCTGACAATTTCCTTAAAGAAAAGATCTACTACATGTACTACATCTGATGTCTTTCTACAAGGTATAAAGTGTTTCATCTTAGAAAATCTATCCACAACAACAAATATAGAATCATTACCTCTTATTGTCTTTGGTAAGCCAAGAACAAAATCCATACTGATGTCAATCAAAGGTTTGTCAGGTACAACAATTGGTGTACACAATCCAGTATTCTGACTTACTGCTTTTGCAACTTGACAAACTCCACAACTTTTCACAAATTTCTAAACATATTTGTACAACTGTAGCCAAAATTATTTCTCCTTAAGAAAATTCCATGTCTTATCAATAACAAAATGTCCAGCCAAACCACTACTATGCTTCTCCTTTATTAGATTAGTTCTCATTACTCCTCTCGGTGTACACAACTGAATACCTTTAAACAACATACCTTCCTAAATAAAATATTCATCCCACTTAGTATCTTGTTGATCTTGAATAGGTGCTCTGCACTTTCTCCATGGCTTAGAAAAATCAAGATCAAACTCATAAGAATCTTTCATCTCATCAAAACCAAGAACTTCAATTTTCATCTCGATCATCAAATATCTATTTCTACTTAATGCTTGAGCAACTCAGTTAGTGACTCCACTCTTATGCTTTAATCACAAATGTATAACTCTGCAAATACTCAACCCATTTCATATTTCTCTGATTCAACTTTTTCTGACTACCCAAATACTATAAAGCCTTATGATCTGTATACAACACAAATTCACTCAGTATCAAATAATGTCTTCATTTCTTTAGTGCTTGAACAATAGCATAGAATTATTGATCATACATAGAATATTTCCTTCTAGCATCATTCAACTTTTCACTAAAGAAAGCAATAGGTTTACCTTCTTGACTCAATACAGCTCCAATTGCACTTCCACTTGCATCACATTCCACATGAAATACCTTACTGAAATTAGGCAATGCCAAAATAGGCAATTCAACAACCTTCTTCTTTAGAGTCTCAAAAATTTTATTAGGTCCACGTGTCCACTTGAATTCCTTTTTATCTCCTCCCATAGTCTCAGTCATCGCATTACAAATTGAATTGAAATTCCTTATGAACTTTCTGTAAAAACTTGCCAAACCATGAAATGATCTTACCTCACTAGCATTCATAGGTGTAGGCCAATTCAAAATAGCTTCAACCTTTTCAGGATCCATTTTCAAACCATCAACTGATATCAAAAATCCCAAGTATACAATCTCCTCTTTCATGAATGACACTTTTTCATATTTATCAACAACTTTTCCTCTTTCAATCTCTGTAAAACCTGTCTAACATGCAAAAAATGTTCTTCTTTGGTCTTACTGAATATCAGAATATCATCAAGATATACAATCACAAACTTACCCAAGAATTTCTTCAAAACTTCATTCTTCAGCCTCATAAAAGTACTCGATGCATTAGTTAAACCAAAAGGCATAACCAACCACTCATACAAACCTTCTTTTGTCTTGAATACAGTCTTCCATTCATCACCTTCTTTGATTCTGATCTAATGATATCCACTTTTCAAATCAATTTTAGTGAAATATTTTGCTCTAGTCAATCTATCCATTATATTATCTATCCTCGGTATAGGAAACCTATACTTCATTGTTATGTTATTAATTGCTCTAGAATCAGTACACATTTGCCATTCTCCATTCTTCTTCAGTCCCAATATAGCAGGTACTACACAAGGACTCAAACTTTCTCTGATCAAACCTTTCTCCAATAATTCTTGAATCTATCAGTTTAATTCTTGATTCTCGATAGGTGTTAACCGATGAGGTGCTTTGTTCGGTAAACTAGCTCCAGGGATTAGATCCATACAATTATCAATGCTTTTTTTTAGTGGAAAACCATCAGGTACATTATCAGAAATGATTTCACTGTACTTAGTGAGTAATTTATTGTGTGATGATGATAATCACCTTCATGAAATTAAGACCTACTAACATCAATTTAATCAAATACAATGCAAATTTAACTAGAATTGAAATTATGATCTATATTATCCCATGGTTCTCTAGAAAGAAATGGTAAGTGAAGCTCTCAGCTTAGATCCTCACTAGTGACACTTCTAAAATGAGAATGATGATGCTTCTATGCTTCCACAATGCTTATGCTATGCTTCTATGATGTTTAATCTAGCTCTATTTGACAAATTACAATGATATTTAATCTAAAATGCTCAAGAATGCTCAAATTTTCTCTTAGAAATGCTCTCAATTGTCTATAGTAACAATGCTTTGCAAGTGAAAGTCTAAGATGGAAATGCTCTCCAAAATGCCTCATACTTATAGTAAATGTCCAAGGGTAGGCGGTAGAGTGAAGTAACCATGGTTATCCCTTGGTTTAGTCAAAAACTTTGTTTTGTTCATAAATGGGGGGACAAATGAGGGGACAAGCCTTTAAATGGTTTCAAATATTTGGACAATTTAAATGTTTGAGTGATTTATGTCTTTTTGTTCTCAATTTTCATTGGTTGATCACTTTGTTGAAAGAAAATAGGTATTATTAAATTCAATTAATTAATTAAATTTAGCCATGGAAGGGTAATAGGTTCATTTTGATTTTTGATTTAAACAACTATACAATTAATTAATTAAAATCAATTATATAGTGTTTTGGCCCTTTTAAGCTTTAATTTAATTATTTAACATCATTATTTAATTTTTCCTTTGCTTTAATTGATTTTGTCCAACTTTATTTAATTATGTCCATTTCAATGCATTTTAATGATTTTGAGCCATTTAATTGATTTTTGCATTTTTAAAAGTACTTGTCCAATTTTATGTGTCTACAAATGCCCCTCTTTGAATCGATGTGCGAAGAACATTGATTCAAAGATTCTTTCAAGTCCTGATTGTTGATTCCTGATGCGATTGATTGCTAATTCTTGATACAAAAAAATTTATGATGCCCCATTGATTTTGTGATGTTTGATTGCAATTTTGACTTGATATCCTTATGCCCCCTCAGAAATGAAAATATATTAATTTCTTGATTTGAAAGATTTGATGTATCAAATATGTTTTCATTTCTGACTATTTGATGAGATGCCATGATGTATGAATTTGCCCCGGTTTGGTTTGATTAGAAAAGATAAGGCAAAAACTAGTTTCACCTCCAAAATTAGGTCAAAACACCTTAAATAGGTTGAAAAATGTTGTTTTACCTTTCATTTTTACTTTTCATCTTGGTGATTTTGCTCTGATCTTCTAGTGATTTTCATGATGGTTGTGCCGATTCGGGAGCATAGCTTCGAGAGGTGTCAGAGATATGTGAGACCGCCTAAGTATGGAGCTTCGGTAAGTCATTCCCTACTTCATCTTTGCATTTATTATGTATTTATGAGCATTTATTACAATTCCATGTTTTGTCGTTGCCTTGAATTGAATAACTCTCACCTAGGAATGGTTTTAATGTCACCTAGGGTAGTTTATTGTCGCCTCCGTGGGTTTCTCTCACACCTCCATGTAGTTTATCCTCATGTAGAAATATTTTGTTCCCACCTAGGACTAGAACAACTCTCGCCTAGAGCTAGGTAAAAATGCACCTTTCCGATAGGTTGTCACTTACACAAACCCTAATGAATTCACTGTCGCTTAGGCAAGCATTAACTGTCATGTTGCCTAATTCACTATCACTTTGAAGAAATCTTTTGCCTGACACCGGAATAATATCACTTGAAATGTTTTAATTATCACCTGAGATTAACTGTCACCTGGAATGCTAAAAATCATGCTTAGGGAATTTTTGAAAAATTTTGACTCATACTTGATTGCATCTGATGTAAAATTTGATAACTTTGGATGATAGATTTGGATGAGTAGTGTAGGTCTGTTACCATCAACAAAACAATTGGTTAAGGATATCAAGATAGTGGTACCTTAGAATATGATTTTGTCAATCCCATTAGGATAGTTACTGATAGGTTAAATCAATCAGTGTGAAAACCGATATGATTTTGATACTGCCACTTCGTTCTCAGGACACAAAGAAATGAACGATGGTACTTGGTGTGATTACTTGATACTTTTGAGAAGATTGACTTGAGATAATTCCTTGATATGATGTACTGATATGATTCCTTTTCTTTTTCAATAGGATCACTGTCCTAACCTATACATCTATTTAGTTGTATCTTGGGTTATTGACTTGGGTCAGACCCTTATAGCGGTGGAGTTCTGTGTTATCGAGTGATGTGGATTGAGATTTCTACTTGACCTCCCACAGTTTCAACTGAACCATGGGTTATTGATAGTAGTGGTGGAGTGATGGCACTCTAACCACAATACCTTTCACTTACCATATGGAGAGATGACTATCATGCCCGAGGACATGTATAGGTTGCTTCATATTCCGTGCCGGGGAGAGGTAGTATATTATGATTCTATTTATGATTCTTTTGTCTGCCGATGAGTATTCAAAGACAACACTATTGGAGATGGGGATACTATTACATGGCCTCAATTTTCTTCTTTTCCCACATTACCAGCAGTTCTAGGTGCAGTGATTGGAGGATTGCTTCTTCCCAATCAGTGAGGTCACAATTTTTCTGTTGGTTGGGATAGGATATTAGAGGATTTACTTACTCATCCTTGATGATTCGATTGGGGTTCCTACATCTTGGCATAGTTGTATCATGATTTACACAAGGTGGTATATCGAGGGAGTGCATCTTTGTTAGTAGGTGCTATTGTGCTGTAGTTATGGATATGGGAGCATGTTCCCATTACTAGGCCCATTTCTGATAGGATTCGACCTTCGGGATATCCTTATGCTTTTCTTTACATAGGGATGGTTATTCAGCATCACTTAGGTCACTTAGATTATTGGTGCAGACAGATAGATGATCTAGATTAGGTTCAGTGGCATCCTTATACTGGGTGTGATCACTAGAGAGAGGATGATGATGAGTTACCCTACATGTTTTCCCCTCATTGGATGATTGGGCATACTACCACTACTATTGAGTGCTTCTACTTTGGTAGAGTTTTGAGACAATATGGTCGGACATAGGATATGCCTCAAGGCAATGCATTATATGCTTGAGTACAGGAAGAGATATTTTTATGGGCTCCTTGCATTGATTATCAGTTTGCTTTAGATTAGATTGCGGGCATGACTACTTCAAGATGGGAGATACTTCCTAGTGTAGCAAATGCAGGGATGTCTCATGAGTATGCAGATTAGTGGGCTTGCAACAGGTTTATTTGTTTCACTGATCCAGCAGAGCCTCTTCTTGGATGGCGGGATGGTGGTGGTGGTAGGTGATAGAGGAGAGGATGAGGATGTGGACATAGACATCCTTCGGTTGTGGCAGGTAGAGGATTGATTAGGGATAGACAGGCTAGGGAGTAGGATGATGCACAGGATAGATAGCCTAGAGTGGATAGACAGGATAGAGTTCATAGGCATTCGAGAGCACATAGATAGGCACATGTTGATGTAGCTAGGAAAATTCCTAGGGGATTGGACCCTTTGGTATAGTTACAGAGAGTAGCCTTGGCTTAGCATGATGATGATGCAGCTCAGTAGGATGATGGGGCTCCACAGATGCCTCCAGCAGCTCCATAGCCATAGGATCATGGACAAGGTGCATAGGGTGATCGTATTGATGGATTAACCTGAGGTATGGATTCTATGAGGACAGAGATATCCACTATTATGGGTCAGTTGGACCAGGTTGCCTCCTTATTGCAGCAGCTTGTATCCACTATGGTTGTTCAGAGATAGGATGGAGTGGGTACTTCTCAGGCACCTCCCCCATAGGATCATAGAGGTCCAGATGGATCTGGTGCTACAAGTTCTTGATTGATATAGTTACTCAGTGATGATGTCCTTTGTCTCATTTCATGTTATTCTCATTGATTAGAACATTTGATATAGCACTTTGATGATATTGTATCTTGACATACTGGTTTCTCCTTTTGATGATATATATGATGATATACTCCTTGGTTCTCCATGATGAGTTGATTTATGAGATTATATTTTATGCAGCGATGTGATGTGTTATGTATGGGCTTTGATTTATGCTATGGATGTAGTATCTTATGTTTATGATATATATAGATGTATGCAAAAAAATGTATGAATGTTTAGGATGCTTTTCTATTTTTCATGTATGGATGAAAAATGTTTTATGGAAATGCATATGTATGTTCCTATGTTTTTTATTTTTCAAAGTATGGCAGTCTACCCTTAGCTATATGAATGCACATGATGTAATGATGTTTTCTTTCTTTTTAATATTTGGATAATGAATAATGATCAATGCATGGATGCAAAAGATAATCTCCTCATCTTTGTAATGTTGGATCAAGAATAAACATTTGATTGAACCCCATGTTGCTTTTAATGTTTTTCCTAACCAAGATTATTGATGTACCCCCCTCTTTTCCCTTTTGGAATTTAACCACAAACAAATGAATTTGACTTAGCATGATGATGTAATTAATCTAATATGCAATGAAATGCAACCTAAGTGTCACTAGTTTTTAGCCAATAAATGCCATGAGGATAAATTTTCATCATTGAGCATTTTGGGACCAGAAAGCTTAGTACAATCACCACTGACCACATCATGATGATATGAATACTACTTTTATCACATTTTGGTAACCTCCTTTTTGAACCAAGTACAACCCTCACTAGTTGGATGACCAAACTATGGGAGTCTGAATACTGGTGTCAATGGATTCAATGTTGCAAGTGGATATTTGGTATTAAGATATAGAAGATCTAAATAGCCAAGGGATCCATTTGCATAAACAAGCAAAGGTTAATCCATCCTCTTTTGAGATAGTCCTCGATGGTTCTTTGATGACCATGTCATTAGATGAACTCTCATAGGGTGATGAATCTTACTCCAACAATCACTCAAAGGCAAGAAAATATCACATCTTTATCATGGCTAATCTAGTCAAAACATCATCGAATAGCTCAAAAGATATGATAAAAATTCAATTTCATCAAGATTTATCAACAAGAAAATTTCAAGTTTGTGACCATGTTTCACTATTTTGCAAAGAAAAAGAAAGCGTTGAATGTTTTGCCATGTTTTTAGGATTTTCCAACAAGTATTTCCAAGTATTCTGATCTTTAATGTGTGTTTGTCAATTTTTAATCCCGAATAATAAAGTCAATGATGGCTCAAGGATCATGCTGTAGGATCAAATACTTAGGCCCAATAACTTTCCTCTCTTCTGAAACTCTGATAAATCTCTCTTTGTTGTGACTGATTGTAGCACGTATTGAATCCATTTGGTACCAATTTTGCAATCTTCTTCTACCCCCAAGTGATAAATGTGATCGGTTGATAAACTTAGGGCTGATAGACAATGCAACAATGCGACTGACCAACTTTATTATGACTATGTACAAATGACGGATGCAATGGTGGTTGTACAAATGAGATGGTGGAAATGCAATATGGACATATGTGACTAAGAACGACAAACTTAAGGGAACAAAAGGCATTTTTTTACCAAGTTTTCACCTTCTGGATAAATCAAGCTCTTTTTTTTTTCTTTTTTTTTCTATTTTTAAAACTTTTCTCTTTTTTTTGTTAGCAAGGTGCCTATTGCTAGGTTTTCACCAAGGCACTTTTTCTCTTTTTTTTAATTATTTTATTTTTATTTCTTTTTCTTTTTCACATCATGAAGGTTCCTATTTTCTAGGTTTTCACCAAGACAACATCTTTTTGAATGTTTTTCCTTTCTTCATGCTCAATTTTTTTCAATGTTTTTGATCTTTTGTGCTTTTTAAATGTTTTTGGTATTTTCAGAATCTCTTTTGAATAATGTACCATAAATATGATGCTCTCACATCCGATACTCTTTATACTCTTTATACTCTTTCATGTGTAGAACCTTTTGAGATGGATACTGTTGATGGGTTCTTGGAGCTCTTCTCTGTCACAATCTGATAATTTATAGGTTCCTGTGCCAAATGAAGACACAATGATGAATGGGCCAAGCCAATTAGCTTCCCATTTTCCTTTCTTCTCTCTTTCCACCTGATTCTTTGGATTCTCTCTCAACACCAAGTCTCCTACCTGAAAAACTCTCGGTTTGATGTGTTTATTATAGTTCCTCGAGATTCTATTTTGGTACACTTTTAAGTGTTCATAAGCTTGTGTTTGATGTTCTTCAAGTAACTCCAATTGTTGAAGCCTAGCTACTCTATAATCTTCACCTATGATCAGTCCTTGTAATGAAACTTGTAGAGATGGGATTTCAACCTCTAATGGTAGAACTGCTTCGGCCCCATAGACTAATGAGAATGGTGTGGCTCCTGTGGGTGTTCTTATGCTAGTTCTATAGGCCCATAATGCTAGATTGATTTGCATATGCCAATCCCTTCCTGATTTATTGACTGACCTTTTCAAGATCTTCAAGATATTCTTATTCATGGCTTCAGCTTGCCCATTTCCCTAAGGATAATAGATTGATGATGAATGGTGAGTGATATGAAATGTAGCACAAAGTTCATCAGCATCCTTATTCTTGAATTGTTTTCCATTATCTGTTATTATGGCATGAGGAATACCATATCGGCAAATGATGTGATTCAAGATAAACATGGAAATTTGTTTACCCATTGCCGTTATCAAAGGTACCGCTTCAACCCACTTAGTGAAATATTCTGTTATGGTTATAATGTGTTTGTGCCCATTTGAGGAAGATGGATGTATGATGCCAATTAGATCAAACCCCCATTGATAGAAAGGCCATGGTGTGACAAATGGGTGTAATTCCTACGCCAATGCATGTATCATGTCACCATGATATTGGCATTTACTGCATATCTTCACAAAGTGACAAGCATCTTTTTCTAATGTCTCCCAGAAATACCCTAAGCGAAGGATTTTCTTAGCTAGATTTAACCCACTTGAGTGCAACCCGCAAACGCCTTCGTGGACTTTGTGTAAGGCTACTCTAGACTCTTCTTATTCTAGACACCTAAGTAACATCCCGTCAAGACCCTTACGATACAATGTTTCAGAGAGGATTATGTAATGGGCTGATTGGTGTAGAAAGTTTCATTTTTGAGCTCAGGTGTGGTCTAAGGGTAGCACTTGGTCTTTAAGATAGGTATATATAGGTCTGTACCAAGGGCAATCATGTCCATGTAATAGAGAAACAATTTGGGTGTCAAGAAGGTTGAATGCAGGTTGTACCAACTCTTCCACCAAGAACTCGTACCTCTCATTTTGATCAGGTTTTTGTAACAAGGAAGCTAAGGTAGCCATGGCATCAACTGCTCTATTTTTCTCTCTAGGAATCTGCTCAAAGGTGATCAAAGCAAAGTATTTCTTCCATCCATCAATCATGTTCTTGTATGGCATCAACTTTTCATCTTTAGTGTTATATTCATTGTTGACTTGATTAATGATAAGTTGAGAATCTCCATAAATTTGTAGCTCCATGATGTTCCATTCTAATGCCATTTTGATCCCTATGACTAGTGCCTCATATTCTGCTATATTATTGGTGCATGGAAACATAAGCTTGTAGGATTTTGGAATGGTGTAACCTTGTGGAGTGACCAATAGTATGCTGGCCCTGAAACCTCCATGAGTATAGGAACCATTAAAGTATAACTTCCATGTTTTTGCTTCTATGTTGACAATGGCAAAATCCAGAAATTCCACTTGAATAGTTTGTGTAGAAGTCATGGGATTTTCAGCTAAGTGATTTACTATCACTTGTCCTTTGATTTCCTTTCTATCAACATATTCAATGTTGAATTCACTCAATATCATCACCCACTTGGCTATTCTACCTGTTAAGGCTATTTTACTTAACAAATATTTGAGAGGATCAATTTTGGCAATTAACTTGACCTTATGCATCAACATATAATGTCTCAACTTTTGAGATACAAACACCACTGCTAAGCAAGATCTTTCCATGAATGTGTAATTAAGCTCATTATTTATCAACATCCTAATCAAATAGTAGATAGCTCGTTCCTTTCCTTGTTCATCTTCTTGTCCTAGGAGCACTCCTAGAGACCTTTCGATAACAGATATGTATAAAAGAAATGCTTTGCCCTTAATTGGTGGCATGAGAATGGGAAGATTTATCAAATAGGTCTTCAATAATGTAAAAGCTTGATCACATTCTTCATCCCACATGAATATAGTATCCTTATGTAGCAATCTGGTGAAGGAATGACATTTTTTAGCCAATTGAGAAATACACCTTCTTATGGATTGTATTTTGCCTTGCAAGGATCTCACTTGACTAATATTCTTAAGTATCTCCATGTCCATTATGGCTTGTACTTTCTTAGGGTCCACTTCAATTCCTTTGGTGGAAACTATATAGCCTAGTAACTTGCTGGATTGGACTCCAAAGGCACATTTCTTTGGGTTTAATCTAACCTTGAATTGCTCCAACCTAACAAATATCTTTTTCAAAATGTGGAGGTGTTCTTATCTTTTGTGGGATTTTGCCAATATATCATCCACATAGTCTTCTAAGAATGGGTGCATCATGTCATGAAAGATAGTTGTCATGGCCCTTTGATATGTAGCTCTGGCATTCTTAAGGCCGAAGGGCATGACATTCCAACAAAAAGTACCCCAAGGGCAAGTAAAGGTCATCTTCTCCTGGTCTTCAAGTGCAATTTTGATCTCATTATACCTGCTAAAACCATCCATTAGGGAATACATGGAATGACCCGCTTTCAAATCAACTATTGCATCAATACTCAGAAGTGGGAAATCATCCTTAGGACAAGCAAGATTTAGATCTCAAAAATCCATGCATAATCGAATAGATTTGTCATGTTTTGTGACTAGTACAATGTTTGAAATCCATTCAGCATAAGCTATTGCCCTTATAAATCCAACCTTTAACAATTTTTCCAATTTTGCCTTGACTAAAAGAGCTATGTGTGGGTGCATCTTTCTCAACTTTTGCTTAACAGACTTAACCCCTAGTTGAACATTCAGATGATGCATTATAAAGTCAAGATCTAAGCTGGGCATGTCGGCATATAACCATGCAAAGTTTATTTGTTGCTCTTTGAAAAATTTTATGAAGTCCTCTCTTTCTAGAGGTGTTAGTGATGCAGCCAAGTATATGAAATTTGGATCCACTTCCGTACCAATGTTAACTTTTTCCGTTGGCTCTATGAGTATAGGTAACCTTTCTTCCTCATGTTCTGGTAGGGTATCCAATCTCTCTTCCTTTCATGCCACAATTGGATTTTCACCAAAGGAAACATCTTTTATCTTTATTTTTTTGGGTTCTAATGTTGCCACATAATGGTTTTCAACACTAGAACTTTTCTTTTTCTTATTTTTCTTCATTTTTTTCTTTTGACTAAAAGATTGATCCCCCGCTGCTTCTATCATGTTCAGTTCAAGTTCATTGGTGAAAGAGGGTTCAATCATGTTAAGGTATTGGTTTGATGCTTGGTCATTTTGGAAGTAAAGCAAGTCACTTGGATCAATTTGGTCCCAATCAATGAGGTTAGGATGTATCAATAGTAATGAGTCATTAGGTGAGGTATCATCAATTTGGGTTATGGACATGACTTCGTTTGAAGGTTCATACATTGTATCATTGAGATCTATGATGTGCACTTCCTCAAGATGGTCCATGGAAGAAGGGTCAAAATCCCCTTCACTTGAGTCCTCGTCAACTTCTACAGGAAACAACATGGGAAAATTCACAAGCAGATTAAAACTAACGTTTGAATCTTCCTCCTCCAAAGGCATCCAAAATGTATCTATCCAAGGTGGACTTGTATATGCTTGTCCTATGTTAAGATCTTGTATATTAGGCTCTTCATTGATTTGAATCTCTTGCTTTGGGATCTTTGCATATGTGTGTATTGTGACTACTTCCTTGTCTTGACATGATTCATCTGATAAAGTATCCCACTCATAATCCTGGGAATCATCACTATCTCCCTCGGATTCTAAAGCATTTACTTGAGGATAGAAGTCTTGCATTGGGCTAGAGCTTTCACCTTTGTATTGATAGCCTACTCTATATTTTTCTTGTTTTTCCCTCCAAATAGGTTCAATGGGTTATAAAAATCCTCTATTTCTTTTGCCTAAGGGTTCTCTTCCCTTGTATCCCATTTTCTGCATTATATCAAATCCTTTCCCATATTGCTCGGTTTGTATATTTACATGTTGAATTCTTTCCATGGGAGTGTTTGAGGTATCTTACTCATCATGATAAAGAAATTGAAGGACTTCATCTTCTTCCTTATCCCATGTTTCTTTGTTATCTTCCCTTACAAAATAGGAATTATACTTATGTGGAAGATGTTCTTTTGATGGTTTACCATGTGATTTTAGAGATGCGGGCATGTCAAATAGAGAAATAGAATATTCCCCTACTCCTTTTGAACTAATTTTGCATTGCTTTTCAAATTTATTCATCATCTCACTCATTTGTCGGTAACGATCTTCTTTAGCTTGTTCCTTTTCTTCTTTGGTAGGTTTGTAGATCACCGCCTCCAATTTAGGTGCTAGATATGAACTTTCCATTACATTTGGACCCTCATAGCTCACTTTTTCCTTTCCCTTAGTTGATGTTGTTAAGCTAGCTTGAGGAGGATTGGATGTAGCACCTAATGTTAGTTCTTTCATTTTAACATCTTCAACGGTGGCTCTTTAAATAATTCCTTCTCGGTTATGTGGAATAAATAGCTCATGAAGGGGTTTGAGTGCATTACAATATTGGAACGGGTTTGAGTCCCCTCCAACTATGATTTCTTCACCCATGTATAGGAATTTGATGCATTGGTGGTACGTGGATGGGATTGCTTGCATCTCGTGGATCCATGGTCTCCCCAACAAAATATTATAAGTTAACTTCATGTCTAACACTTGGGAATTGGTGTCCTTTTTGATAGGTCCCACTTGTATGGGCAATACAATCATGCCTTTAGAGGCCCTTTCAACTTCATCATAAGCCTTGATGGTGATCTTTTTCATAGGGTCAATGCAAGACTCGGATAACCCTAAGGATTTAACAAGACTTAATGTACAAATGTTAAGGCCAGCTCCTCCGTCAATGAGGGCTCTTTTCACTCTATGCCTCTCTATTAAGACCTCTATATGCAATGGTAGATTTTGAGGATGGGTTATAGACATGTCATCTTGGTCGAAAAATGAGAGACAATGGGGTGCTACAAGATGACCTACCATGTTTTGGAACTTCTCCTCTTCTAAGTTAGTAGGAACATTCGTCTCTATTAGAGCTTTTTCTAAAATTTCCTTATGGATCGGGGATAATTTCAATAACTCCAAGATAGAAATTTGCGTGGGAGTTCTTTGTAACTGATCAACCAAGCTATAAGGTTTTGCTGCTATAGAAGGTTGCTTGACCATGATGTTGGACTGTGAATTGTTAATAACTTGAGGAGAAATCCCTTGTATGGTCATTCTAGAGTTTTGCCCTCTTGTAATGACATTTGATGTCTCCTTTTGAGGCTGTTCCTTGACTATTATAGCATTCACAATGTTATCATAAGGTGGCACAAAGTTGAGGTTATTGGCACTTTGTTTCTTTCCATTAGATGACTCCCCTTTGTCATGTTTGTAAAAAGGTTGTTTGAATGTTGTATGATCTTCATTGCTCTGAGGTCCTTCAATGGTGATTGTGCCACCATCAATTAAATCTTGCACTACATTCTTTAACTGAAGGCATTCATTTGTTGTGTTCCCTTGAATTCTATGATACTCATAATGACTATTGGCACTCCACCAACTAGGCTTGTTATTTGGCTCATAAGGCTGAATGCTAGGTAGAGTAATGACATTTTTATCCATGAGCATCTTTAGGGCCTATTCAAGAGATTCACCCAAGGGTGTGAAGTTCCTTTGAGGATTCAGTCTCAAATATTTATCAAATTTAGTATTCCTTGCATTATCTCCTTGATTTCCATTGTTGGCTTGGTTATTGTTAGATGGCACATTAGAAAATTGATTGGTATTATTCACCTGATTAGGTGTCCTTGTAAGAGCGAATGGGACCACCTTCAAGTTACTAGATTTTACTACTCCATCATTCACAATCCCCTTATTGTTGTTCTTATAGCGACTATTACTATTGAACCAATTATTCTTCTGATTATTGCCATTGTTGCCATTGTTGCCATTGTTGAAGTTATTTGAGTTATTCTTATTATCTTTGTATAGTTTGAGTTCTCCACTTTTGATTAGCACTTCCTCTATTGTTACTCCATTTTCAATTAGATCTTGGAATGTCTTTGTAAACTGCATTTGTAATTGGTAGTTCAATTCAGTACTCAAACTGTTTATGAAGATATCCATCTTCTCTTTTTTCGGCACACTCCTCGAATATCTTGCAAAAACTGTCCTCCACCTTTGTAGAAAAGTGAGGAATGCCTCTCCATCTTTTTTCTTAGTGTTACATAATGTTATCATCATGACCTCATGTTTAATGTTATATGATTAATGGGCCATGAACTTCGAAGCTAGCTCTTTGAAGGTCTTAATGCCAGAGGGTAACTTAGAAAACCACTCCATAGCCATGCCTCCTAAGCTTCACAGAAATAATCTCATTAAATATGTTGTATCATGCATGAAATCTAAGCTCAATGCACAAAACTCCCATAAGTGATCTTGGGGATCCATTGTTCCCTCATACTTCTTGTACTTGGGGAACACAACATTGATTGGGAATGACACCATAACCAAGCTTTTATCAAATGGGAATGGACACAATGCTTCTATGGAGAAAGGCTTGGGAGCCCCACTTTTCTTAATGTTGTTCAATTTCATTTGAAACATCTTGAAGTGCTTGTTCATGATGTCTAAGGTACTTTCCTCAACTTTTGGTAGTTTAAGTTGGTTAACATCATAGTCATGGGGAAGTTTGAGACCTTTTTGTACTAAGTCCAGAAAGTGTTTTTCTCTATCCCTGTCCATTGCCTTTTCCATGAGCTTTTGAAAATAAGGAAATTGGATAGCCTCACTAACCTTTTCATATGTGGCATCTTCTACCATTATTTTGGTGTTATTTCAGGTGTGAGTTTGGTCAATTCCTTGAGCATTTTGATTTTCTCCTCCATTGTTGGTATTGCCTTGGTTATTAATATTGCTCTGATTATTCATGTCAATGCCCCCATTAGTGGCATCACCTTGGTTAGTGAGATCAATACCACTATTGTCTTTACCACCTAACCCACCAGAGTACATTAGGTTGTCCTCCCCTTCTTGTTTGGGTGACTTTTGTGGTATTCTAGGAGTAGTCTTGTCTCCGGGGTAAGGGAGCTCTTGTCTCAAATAGGTCCCGTTGGCTTGTAAGGTTTTCTTGATGTAATAAGATCTAGTAAATGTAGGCATGAACCTTGGAGAATAAGAGCTAATATCACTCAGGATCTAATTCTTTGGATGGTTTGTAACAATGTTGTAAAAACAAGAATTTTGACCCAGCTAAGAGTTTGAGCAATAAGAACACGAAAAAGGGTACCCAAAAATGTGTTCAAAATTTTCTGATTTATCCTGCAAGTACTCTCTATTTTCCCTTTTAGTTTTTTTGGCATCACTAAACCAAGCATAAGCATGACTGAGACTTCTCTAGGCGTGCACTGGTTTCTTGTTAAGCGATACACTGTAGGTTACCAGGCAACACTTTACTATTTCTAAGTGGGTTTCCAATTCTTCCAGGCATGTCTCAATTTTCTCTAAGCGTGACTTCAGTGTGTCAATGCATGTTTAAACAAGTCAAGGTGTGACTGAGCCTCTGATAGGTAGGTTTGTTTTGTGTCCAGGCAACACTTCTCTGATTAGGGTGTAAAATTTTTTATTTTTAAAATGTTTAAGATCATCTTGTTTGGAATTTTTGTGTTTGAAAATAGAAAAACAAGCACAACACACACATCACTTTGTCATCATGTCCCTAGAAACACTCTATTTTTCCATCTATCAACCATGATTTCATCATTATACTACACAATCTTTATCAAAATACCCATAATCAACACTTCATTCGTCAAAACATACATGTTCACAATTTTCACTAAAATCGCAATTTTTTTGGTAAGAAGTTAACATTACATTTTGACCCCACACAACATAAAATCCATATGATGATTAAAGTGTACATTCAACAACCGAGTACATTTAATTAATTCATAGAATATTTATTGTAATAAATTACTCATAATCATATTATTTCAATTTTATTTATTTATTTATTTGATCAAATAATCATTTATCTCCACAAAATTAATCATATTAATAGAAATTAATAATTACAAGAATAAATTTTTCCCACTTTTATTAGCACATTTTCCCCCCAAATTAATTAACGGGGGTTTGGGGGCAGAGCCCCAAAGATGGGGTCAAGGGGCAATGCCCCTTGCGGTGTCCAAGGGGTAGCGCCCCTGGCATGTTCCCTGTCGCGATACAGGGTGGGGTCGAGGGGCAATGCCCCGCGAGGCCAAAAATAATTCACCTTATTTTATTAAGAAGTTTGAATCAATTTATATATATATATATATATATTACTAAAATAAACATTTTTCTAGCATCACTGGTTAACCCTAAATCAATGGGTTTATCGTTTAATAGTTTATCATTCAAAGGTCTGATAAAAATGTACTATTCAACTATTGAATAAAATTTTAATCATGGATAGGTTAATTTATTTTGTTAATGGCGAATAGCGTCTAATGAAAATATGCAATTATATATATCGGATTAATTCTATATGTAATCCTCTAATTAAGTTAGGAATGTTATGACATTAGATTGTATTTAATTATTAGTGGGTTCTAGCTAGTTAAAATTAGATAATAATGTTGCTTCTAAGGGATTATAGGCAAGAAACTAATATTGTGAACAAATGGAAGATGGGGAATCTAATTCTCGGAAGTACTTTAAAAAAGAGGGGATTATTATTATTATTATTATTATTATTATTATTATTATTATTATTATTATTATTATTATTATATATATATCTATATATATATATATATATATATATATAGACTATATTTTTATTTTTATATACACGGTCATCACGTGAAGCTCCTTGTTGTCACTCCAGAATACCTTAATTTGCAAATTTACATATTGTGTGTGTTTATACGTTGCATATTTTATAAAATAAACTGAACTTTCCTAGAGTTTAATCTATGCTATGCTAATCCAATAAGATATACAAATGCAATAGATGGATGTAATTAACTCTAGACATGATGATGAAAAATAAAATGGATGTAAACCTGCAATTCGATGATCATGGAACCAGAAAAAGTCATCCTTGTTTGTGTTTTACCTGGGGTTCTGCAGAGACTGCTTTAGGCTTTGTAAGTCTACAGATTTAGGAAAAGTATTCAGGTACGGATCTGATCTTGCAACTTGTGCTGTCTACTTTGTTGGATTTACTGATATATGCACTGCAACTCAGTTTACTATTGTACTGAAGGTGTGAGAGCCTTCCTCCCACTATAACAACATTATTTATCAGCAGCTCTGACAAGAGAATGGATTGTAGCACAAGTAAAGAAGTTGAGAAAGCTATGCTATAAGAGACCAATGAAAGTGAGATAACACTTGGGTATTATTCACTTCAAAATGAGGTCCAGACTATAGCTATACATAGTCATACAATTTGGTACAAGACACTTCATATCTAATATGGGAAAAAAAAATTTGTGTATTTGCATATCTTGTCTTTTATCTGGCTACTGTGCTTGCAATAGGGACTAAGTGTGACATTTCATTGTTAACTGTGAATGATGATGAATTTGGAAAACATGACTAAAGATGATTGGAGGTGGCATACATATGATACAGTAAAGGGAAGTTGTTTTGTATGCTCGTTTTCTGACTTGGATTTCACAATGGTAGATCATGATGACCCATCACACCAATCACTGCAAAACTTTAATAGCTTGTGGGCAGCTAAGTACGCACATAATTCAGTGTTGGTCTTTTCGTTAGGCTGATCACCATAGAGATATAATGAATTAATTGGCCAATTCCCATTGCTCATGCCTACCATACATGTTTTATCGGTGGGTACAAAGATTTTTTATTTTTTTTTGGACTCCAACCTAATGCTACGTGGCTCAATCTGCTCGACCAAGGATGGAACAGAGATATTGTTTTTGAGGAGGCCAAAATGTTCCCTCAACTTCAACTACAGGGTATGTGCAAAATGAGTTTGCAGAGAAGTAGGAAATGTACCTGATTTTCTTCGAGGAAAGCGTGTGATGTCCCTAGATATTGGGCTTTTAATATCTTGTGCAAAAGGAGGAGATGAGAGAGATGCATGTAACAAGTTTGATTGATGAAATATAGAAAGCAGGTAACATCATTCTTCTAATCGATGAAGTTCACACACTTGTGGGATCAAGATCAGGTGGGAAGGCAAGAAATGGCTCTGGCCTTGACATTGCTAACTTGTTCAAGCTAGTTCTTGCTAGAGGTTAGCTATAGTGCATAGTTGCTACAACACTTGATGAACATAGAAATTATATCGAGAAAGATGGAGAACTAGCACGTTGATTCCAGCCTATACTAGAAGATGAGCCCAGCCAGGATGATGCTGTTAAGATACTCATAGGATTGATAGAGAAGTACAAAGATTATCATAAGTGCAGGTTTACTTCGGAGGCAGTGGATGCAGCTGTTTGCTTATCAGCAAGATATATTCAAGATAGATATCTTCCAGACAAAGAAAACCCTCATTGAAAATGGAATGGTGTAGCAAAGATGAGGAAAATGTTAAAAGACAGTATAATATGTCTATTTAGGTGTATAGGTAATATACATATGTATGCATGTTAACACCTCTAAAAATTCAGATTTCTACTACTATGTGGATATCATTTATGCAAAATGAAATTAACAAACATATATCTCATGTCCCATTATGATTACATAAATAGATTTCAAATGTTTTATCTTTATCCCCCCCACTTTTTTTTTTAAGCAATCTATTTAAATGGTTACTTTAGTTTTAATGATCATGAAACATAGTGGGTCCAAGGTTCCAATGCTAAAACCTTGGCTCTGATACCAAGTTGTCATGCCCAAATTTTCTGGGCAAGAACTCAACTACCATAGAATAAGTTTTTTCTTTATTTAACTTGCTAATCTGTAAATTTTTAGTTTAAGTTAAACCTTACTTATGAGTTTCAAACACTTTCTACAATAGCAAATACAAAACTACAAATATAGTTTTTTTGAAGGTACATTACAAACATGAACAAAAGTTATCAACATATATTACACATAAATCATTTTACACTCATGCACAAATGAGATACATCATTAGATTTCAATACATAGTCAAATAACTTTAAATACAACAAATAGTTTCTCTGCATATTTTTCTATGAAACAAACTAGGAAACACCTCATTGCTCTTTTCTTCAATAGGGCTGCAACACTGAGGATACCTACAACTAAAAGCTTATCTCCACTCTGCATATCAGAACCAGCAAACCATGGAATACTCTCCTCCCTACCATATGGCATCATGAGACCTCGTAGGTCCTAGCCAACCCCCGAGCAAGGGAAAGACAAGCCAACAGAAAAAACCCATACATCCCTCAAATATTGCACACATCACATTTCTTCATGAACAATAACACATACATCATTCTTGCCTTCACACAAGGATTTACAACAAAAAAATTTCTTACATGGCCATTCACAAACAAGAATCTACGAAGACCCACTCAACAAGTAGGAAATAAGAACTTCAAGCAAGAACAACCATGTTTCATCACTAGCTCACATAACATACACATTTATCACTACAACATAAGAGATTCAAAACACTTTGCCCACACAATACTCTCATGAATGAACTCAAGGACTTACACAAAGCATAACAACAATCTCAAAACACACATATACAAACTATAATACCTTCCTACTCATATGAACTCATAAAATGCATAAACTCCATTAATGGAGGTTGAGGTGCACATACCTTCACTTGAAGTTATGGTAAATAGGTGAAGTGAGTATTCCCTTTTCTTCCCTTTTTCTTCTCTAACTTTCTCCAAGCTCCTAGATTGTCTCCAAAGTTGGAGAGTGGGTGATTAGGAAACACCATCCAAGTTTTCCACTAAAATAGGCTTCTCACACTCTCCCATGCCCTCGGGAGAGTTGTGAGCTTCCCATTGGGTGGCCTACCCAAAACCTTACAACTTTCCTAAAGTGGAACTAAAAAAAAGGTGAATGGGGAAGAGAGTTGGAAACTTTTTGACTCATGAAGTTTCACATGTGAGTTTGATTTTCGCCATTTGACAAAAGCCCACTTTTGGAGGGCTTCCCACGGTGGCTCTAGGGTGTCATATGGTTAAAAATGACCCTTACCCATAGGTATAGCCCATGGGCCTTCTATTTTTGTGCAAAACAACTCCCTAGGGATCAATTTGACCCTTCAAAACCCATCCCAAGGCAAAATTCGAAATTAGAGAGGATGTGACTCCTCATGTGTGCCCTAACCAAGGTAAAGGTGTGGGGAAGACAAATTGTACTAGGGTTAGATGGTGACATGCATTCACTCGATGAGGTCCATTGCCAACTCAAAATACAAACACATGTGTCAATTGACACCACAAAACATTCACAATTACACTTGGCACTTCCACTAAACAACTTAATAAAATAAACCAACTTAAATACATTCATATCCACATACTTTACAAAATAAATTATGTCATAGGGAGGCCTTGTATCTCTTTGGGGACATGACCTTGGTGTCATGGAGATAATATACACATGCTGGCTTGACTCCCCTTAAATTCCATGGTTTTATCCCTGCACACACACACTCAAGATAATATCAGTAATTCCAAGAATGCGTTATGTACATAATCCAAGTAAAGCACCATATAACCCATTTGTACATATACATCAATTACGTCTACATACCACATCACCTCATTCACATATTTAAATCCACATTTCTCCAAATCCAAAATTGATCAATATATATAGTAAATTGAAAATATCTCCTAACCAGGTTTCAAAAATCAATTCCTAATAGACCATATTCATCTATATTCTCTATTTCTAAAGCATATCACAATTCTATTTATTTAAATTACCTCAATTAATCTGGAACAAGTCCCATATATCAATATATGTTTCAAGCTCTTCGTTCTTTATCATTTTATTTAGATCGTAACTATGAGCTAGCAAAACATAACCCAAGTAAAATGCAATACCAATGCACTAGGGCCTTTCATCAAATCATGTTAGAATGTATCATATTGTAATAACATTATCCTAATTTAACACATGGTACAAAATCAACAGGTTTAGATCCTAGATTACACAATGCTATCTTAAAACAAGATGGTCCTTAAACCATGTTAAACATTGATCCTAACAACATACTTACCACTACACCTAATATGCAATTTCCCCATAATACAATTTTTCCATGGATTCCTTCTTTATTAATTTTCTAGTATGTTTCCCGAAGATGGTTAACTCAAGGTCATTTCTAATCCATCTCATATTTAATTGTTGATCCTATAAGGTCTTTTAATCTACAACCTCACTAATCAGACTGGTTAATAGTGTGGACATGTCAACTCATAAGGTTTCTATACTTCTTTAAGCTTAACTTAGTCTTGGTTATGTTAGTGAAATCAAATCATCAACACTATTGTTGTACAATTCATTATTTTGTATGAAGTGGTTTACATAATCACATTACAAGGATTCTCACCAAGGTAATATGTTCTAGTAGGGCTCAACAAGGCTAAAAGACTAACAGTCTCCCAACCTTATCCACAAAAGTGTCTCACATAGAGGGAGAATGGTAGGGGCCAATAAAATTGCATAGTTCAATTCTATCACAAAAAAAAATTACTTTTATTTGAAGCCTTCCTTAATTTATATTTTGATGCATGCACCTATCACTCTAACATAAATTTTACACTTCTAGAGATCATTACAAACCATCTATGCTCGTGCATCATCCATTCCTAAGTTAAGACATCATAACATATAATGCTGCCACATAACTTAAAGATTCTAATCCACGTAAGCTCCCTTATTATAGTTTCAAATGGAATTTCCAAGCATCTTAGAGTAATATTAATTCTATCATGTAAGCACAGGTTTACACCTTCATGTTCTAATACCACAATAGTTAACTAAAGGTAATATTACTTCAAAACTATGTCTTAAATTAACATATTCCATGAATTCATTTGAAAATGAAATCTATTCTAATTAAGTTGACAAACTAAAGTCAAGATATCTAATAACTTCGCATAAAATCTACGGAAAGTTTTTCAAGAAATAACAATAGTGCTTACCAGAGTGTTCTTACCAAGATGAGGGAAATGGATGGGTCCTACATTATTTCCACTCACCTAGTGGCGATCGTTCCCGCTCCCTCCTCCAACAAATTAGTCCAACACAAACAAGCAAAGTGAGGGGAAACCAAAATCAAATTTACAAAGCATGCATTTTATGTAATGAATTTTAAGCCTTCTAATTGCAAATCTTTTAAACAAGAATTTGAATTATGGACTAAAGATCCAATTTAACGAAATAAACTTTGTTTTATAGGCTTCAACGGTTTTAAGGTAATTTTGAAATACCTTATTTTCTTCCTCTTGTGTACTCTCAATAATAGCCTTTATGTGCTCAAAATTCTCCTTCTTGATCCTCTTTCTTAAAGCCTTTTCCTCTTTGTTGGATCTACTCTCAGGTCTCTGCACTTTTCTGTGCCTACTCATATATTGTCAGATCATAAAAATAGAGAGTTAGCCAAGTAGTTTGATCAAATTAACTGCCAATACAAATAGCAGGTCTTAAGAGACATCATCCAACTAATAGGCATGATTAAACTTTTGACAGGCATAACTTTGAGAATAGCGAGCATCACTTTATAGCAGCTCAAGCGATATTCAAAGTTACACAGGCGTGAATAGTTTATTCAAAGGCGTAAGGAGAAATTAAAATTGCACACAATGATATACACAAAGTGACACTTTAATAGGAAAAGAAATAAATTTCCTATTCAAAGCATGATTGAAACTATAAAATGCATAGAAAAGCCTAAATTTAAGCGATAGAAAATAAAGGCTATACGATACTTCTTGAGTTATGAGCATGATTTTAAGCCGCAAAGGCTGAATGCTTTATGATCTCAAGCGTGAGTCTCCAGATAACTCATGTGAATACAAAGATTGTAAGCGGCGGTAAAATGACTACAGGTGTGCAGAAATCTCCCGTAAGCGTGACTTTTCCAGTTTCCTGCAAGCAATTCACTGAAAAAAAAATATCCAAGCATGTAAATGGAGATGAAAATGATGAAATGAGGCTTAGGGCCCCATGGTGGGTGCCATTTTTGTGATGATGATAATCACCTTCATGAAATTAAGACCTACTAACATCAATTTAATCAAATACAATGCAAATTTAACTAGAATTGAAATTATGATCTATATTATCCCATGGTTCTCTAGAAAGAAATGGTAAGTGAAGCTCTCAACTTAGATCCTCACTAGTGACACTTCTCAAATGAGAATGATGCTACTGCTATGCTTCCACAATGCTTATGCTATGCTTCTATGATGTTTAATCTAGCTCTATTTGACAAATTACAATGATATTTAATCTAAAATGCTCAAGAATGCTCAAATTTGCTCTTAGAAATGCTCTCAATTGCCTATAGTAACAATGCTTTGCAAGTGAAAGTCTAAGATGGAAATGCTCTCCAAAATGCCTCATACTTATAGTAAATGTCCAAGGGTAGGGGGTAGAGTGAAGTAACCATGGTTATCCCTTGGTTGAGTCAAAAACTTTGCTTTGTTCATAAATGGGGCGACAAATGAGGGGACAAGCCTTAAATGGTTTCAAATATTTGGACAATTTAAATGTTTGAGTGATTTATGTCTTTTTTTTCTTAATATTCATTGGTTGATCACTTTGTTGAAAGAAAATAGGTATTATTAAATTCAATTAATTAATTAAATTTAGCCATGGAAGGGTAATAGGTTCATTTTGATTTTTGATTTAAACAACTATACAATTAATTGATTAAAATCAATTATATAGTGTTTTGGCCCTTTTAAGCTTCAATTTAATTATTTAACATCATTATTTAATTTTTCCTTTTCTTTAATTGATTTTGTCCAACTTTATTTAATTATGTCCATTTCAATGCATTTTAATGATTTTGAGCCATTTAATTGATTTTTGCATTTTTAAAAGTACTTGTCCAATTTTATGTGTCTACACTTATCAATCTCCTTAGGAACACTATCCTCTGTTTTCTTCCTCGGTTTGTTAGGAATCACAAAAAAACATACATCACTCTTTTTCAAATGCTTAACAAACTTTCTTCCTTCCATCAGGAAAACTTTCATAGATGTGCAAACATTACTAACAAGTTCTTCCATCAAAGGTAGCAAGATTTGTTTCTTTCCATCAACCACAATAGTATTCTTATGTAGCCTCCCATCATATATAACATGTCTATCATATTGCCAAGGTCTACCCAACAAAATATGACAACAATCCATAGGCATGATATCACACAACACCTTATCATAGTACTTCCCAATTTTCAAATTCACATAACATTGTTCACTTACCAAGAGTGTATGCTCATCTTTGATCCATGAAATTTGATAGGGCTTCGGATGTTCCAACCTCTTCAACTGCAATTTTGTGACCATTTCCTCAGATGTGAGATTCTCCAAACTACCACTGTCAATGATGACCTTCCAAACTTTGTCAGAAACTCTACATCTGATCTTGAACAAACTTTTCCTTACCGGATCTTCCTTTTTTCTTTCATTCCATAGTGTTCTCCTTACCATCAAGTTATTTTCCTTCTCAGGTTCATTCGGTGACTCTTCTTGCACCAAAGCATTTCTACTACTACCAGCCTTATTACTTGCATGTGTAAATTCAAAAGATCTATGTCCTTCTCCACAATTGTAACAAGTTCCTCAAAAACTTCCTCTTCTATAACCACCTCGATAGTTACTGCCTCAGCCTCTAGATGAACTTTCACCTTTCCACTCAGTCTTGCCTTTATCCACATTTTTCTTTTCTAGTTCAGATATACCATTTTCACCATTAGATCCACCTCTTCCTCTAGGGAATCTACCACCTCTACCTATTTGTCTTTGCTCATGTCTCTTATTCAATTTCTCCTCAGTTTTCAATGCAAATTGATAAGCCTCTTCAATATTCTCCAATTTAAGAAAACTGATTTCCTCTTTGATGGAAACTCTCAATCCATTTAGGTATCTAGCAATTCTTTCCACATTATCTTCATCATGTCCAGATTTGATATCCAATCTATAGAATTCCTCAGTATATTCCTTTACCAAGCTATCTTTTTGCCTAAACTTTGCATTCGCCAAACTAGGTCAATCTGATAATCACAAGGTAAGAACTTTCCTTTCAATTTGTTGACCATTTTATTCCATACCTTTATTTTGTCTTTGCCTTTGCTCTTTCTATCCATCTTGCATATGTTCCCACCATAAGGATGGATGGATTTTCAACTTTGTGCTTGCAATTTTCACCTTCTTGTCTTCAGGAATATTTTCATACTCAAAATGCTTTTCCATCTGA
Organism: Chamaecyparis obtusa; assembly: GCA_027943335.1. Taxonomy (NCBI): domain Eukaryota; kingdom Viridiplantae; phylum Streptophyta; class Pinopsida; order Cupressales; family Cupressaceae; genus Chamaecyparis; species Chamaecyparis obtusa. The sequence continues at coordinate 152,652 of BSBK01004151.1, read as the reverse complement.
GTGATCCAATCTACCAATTCATCAGAATCCAATTTTTCACCATACTCAAGAGGATTAAAATGTGGTGTAGACTTCAGACTTGTCAAAGCCTTCAAGAATGTTTCTTCACCTTGATCCATCACTAGTGCAAGTTCTGCATCACCTTGTTCCACCTCAACTTCATCATCACTAACATCCTCAAGATGTCTACCTCTTCTTTGGGCTGTCTTAACAGCTTCTAACCTAACAAAAAATTGTCTTAGCATGTATGTCAATCATGGATCTGCATCTTGCCTCCCACAAACCATCTTGGAAATCCTCTGCAATTGTAGGTCAGATCACAATCTGCTACCCCACAACAATTCAACTAGGGTTTCACAAGAAGGAACCTACAAACCTAGATCTACAGACCTAGATCTAGATTTCACCTCACTCAGATACCACCTAACAAAAGGGCAAGGTCAAGACGGGCCAAACAATGGTACACCCTAATGATCTAGCCTACTCAACAACACGCGAAAGCAACAACAACATAGTGAGAGAGAGAATGTGAGATCTTTCATTAATTTTTATCAAATAGATTCATACATGCTGGGCTATAAGGCCTTTCTGGTTACGACCTGATATTAAAATAATTTATAGAAGTCCTCAAACATGTGAGGATCTACCAACAATCTCTAATCTAATGTCTTCTATCTTCTATCCCAAAACTATCTCCCAAAACTCTAACCTAACAACTACATTTATATAAGAGGCTACCAGACTAAGTCGGTGTTCAAATCCATAATCAACAGAAGAAATGGTCAAATCTAGGACAACACACTTCCCAATGATGGATACTAGCATTAAATCTATGACCCATAACTAGTGCACAAGTCGGCCTCAACAGAAACTCAAAATAAACTACTCGGTAAGCAAGGATGACCAAGCAATAGACAAGCATCGTCAAGCATCAAAGAAACAACCAACTACCCAAGAGATAACTGATCATCATTGGTAACCAAAGGAAATTGACCAACTACCGACCAACTCGGTCAAAGAAGGAACCGAGCAACATAGACAAACTCCAAAATGTTTTTGGTGACACAGGATTGCCAAGGACCCGAGATGCTCCTGCATCATAAAGGGTTTTAAATGGTCATAAGGGGTCCTAGGTCACAATAGCTGAGAAACATAAATGTAGGCATCATGGTCACAATTTTTTGGAAACACAACATAATTGAGTGGTATACCCAGATGATGCAATGCAACCACTACTCCTCTAGTTCCAAGTCTATACACTGCAATAAACAAAACCCATAGATTAAAAATAAATATAGAGAGCGTAGGAGGAGAGCCATAATGACCGAAATAATATAGGGACCCTATATTATTTTGGTCATTACAGCCATCCTCCTCTCTCTAAATTTATTTTTTATCTATGCATTTATTTACTACAATGTAAACTTGGAACTAGATAAGTGATATATAGTTGTGTTGCATCATCTGGGTATACCATTCAATTATGTTTTCTCTCCAAAAAATTGTGACCATGATGCCTACATTTATGTTTCTCAGCTGTTGTGATATCTACATTTATGTTTCTCATTTGTCATGTTTATGTGCATTTTCTTTATGTGTATCTACTAGAAATTCTAAAAAAAAAATCAATATCTACAATATCCCTTTGTTAACCACATTTACGCATATGGTCCCAACAAAGTAGTGCACAAACTACACAAAGAAGGCATCACAAAAATATGATTTCTGCTTTCTCCATTGAAGCAATCTTGGTGGCACTAGCTACCTCTCAAGCATTGCACAAGTGGCACTCATTTCCTACATTAGATATAGATGTAGATGGGGTATATGTAAATGTGGTTTGATCGACCCATCGAAAGTATTAACATCCATTATTTCCCTACAATACCAAATGTACATCAGTTCTTCATAAAATGATTAATTAGCTGTCAGATTATTTTTAAACATAAAATATAATTGTGTATCTAGACCTTTTTCCTATTTGGAAAAATCCAAAATTGACGCCCAAGATAACTTTTTGTGCGTGACATCTTCAACATGCATGGGCCAACACCACATTGACACATAGGCACATTGACCGAAGTCATCAATGCTATTTTAAAAAATATTGCGTTATCACAAATATTGCATTGTCATTATTTTGAACATTCATACTAATTATAATTACAATAAAAAGAAACATACTAATGTAGACTTGCACATTTTTTGGCCAAATCAAATTCTTTGGTTTAAATCACTAGACACTCAAAATAAAATGACAAACCAAAGACAACCATGCAATAAAATGTAATTACTAAGCAATTCAGAATTATCTCACTCCATTGCAGGGAACAAAGAGAATCCCACGTGATTTAACATCATTGATGTGCAAGGAAATAAAAAATTAGCAAAAGCAACTCTCATATAAGTAGGACATATAAAACATGGTGAATAAGAGTAGTACATATAAAAAAATCATTAGAACATGCGAAACATCTGGCATAATTGTACATTTTATTCATGTCATTGATATTCTTCTTCATCCATCTTATCATCAAGATTGTTGTCATCGACGACATCATCACCACCACTATCATCGCCATCATCATCATCACCATTAGCATTAGCATCATCATCATCATCATCCTCATTAGTAGCAGCATCATCATCATCAGTAGTAGCAGCATTGTCATCTTCTTCTTCATATTCTTCTTCGACTAGCTCTCGATCATGATCATCATCTACATCATCTTCCACTTCTTCATCTTCCTCGGTATCTTCTTCCATCACATTATACTTTATTGTCCTTCCTCATGGATCATGTCTAACAACAAATGACCAACCCAGTTTATGTGAAACCTCTGAGTAAAATACCTACTCACATTAGCTTGGAAGAACATAGGGCTCTTTTCCAACTGGCTCAAACAACCTTGTATTAATCATTGGAAATCCATTGTCATGTTCAATAATAGTTCTATCAAGATCATTTTTATTGAGTTGTAGTCTGTACCATTTCACAATGAAGAGAACTAATTTGAAGGAATTAATTAAAGTCATAGTTAAGTATATCAACCAAAATACCATAGTATCAATTTTGCAACTCTCAAGGATGTAAGTCATTTCTAGATGAAATATTAGTCACATGGAACATTGTACTTATCCCAAAATCACAAGTTCTCTTCATGTCATCTAAATTTTTGATGCAAAATTTATAACCATTGTAAAACATAGCCTTGTGGTGTTTCACCTACAATAATGTCAAAAATGTATAAATTATTGCATCACTAGTTGAAAAACATACAGTTGATTAATTAACAAATTTATAAGTACCTGGTGATCTCTTAAACCATATGCTAAATCTATTTCCTTTTGTGTAACATTGGGATCTCCATTACGATGAGCTTGTATAACTACTGAAGACACAAATTATGATGTTAATCTATGACCATCATGCTGACATCGTTCAATCCATACCATCATCCAATCTTGATTGTTTGCAATAAACAAATGTATTGTATCCCACTCTTTAGCAGCTGTACAAAAGTAAATAGATAATTTACAATAGATTTATTTTGAAGATTAAGAATTAATTAACTACCAAAATATCTCATAATTTATTACCTTTCATTTTCCTGAATCTACCTTTGCCCACCAAGTACTCACCTTCAAATTTTTTAATTGAGTCAAGATCCCAAATGAAATCTATATGGGTCTTTGCTACAAGATTAGGAAGATATTGAGTAATGTACACCATCATCTGGTATACTATATATCCCTCAACCATAGATCCCTCGAGACGTGCTCTTTTCCATACCAAACCCTTCAAAAATTTTAAGTGTCTCTCAACCATCCACATTGACCTAGCATGTACAGGTCCATAGAATTCAATCTCCTCAACTTGGTGTATGAGGTAGTGTTCTTGTGCATTGAAAAAAGCTAGAGGTAAACACTTTTTCATTTCACACATAATCGACAAATTTTTTTCTTCTAATATTGTATATCTTCTTTATGGATTTCTTTAGATGACAACCACCTACAAGGGATTCAAGACATAAATATATAAATATGAGACTTTACAATATATTACTTGTTTGATATTATTGTTTGATATTTTGAACAAATATCACTGCTTACCTCATATATTTTCTAAGATCATATATCACTTATGTGATATTATTGTCAAAGTTCTCTAGGAGAGATAGGGGTAGCATATACTGCAACAATTGTCAAGTGATCATTTCATACAATGAAAATTGAATGCAATTACACAAATATATTGTAAATACAAAAGACTATGACTTACCTTGATGAAGGTATGCCAATCATTCATTTTCATCCCTGACCCAAAATCATTTTTCTTTGATATGAGATTGATTATATTCGAAGCAAAACTTGTAGGAAATCAAATTTTTTGGATCCCTTCTTTTATAGCATTACTTTGTTTCTCTGTTAATAACCAAGGAAGTGCACTTACATTAATTCAGTCTCCATTACTATTTGATTCAATGATATTTTTCATTTCATGATTGGAATTATGAATGTCACTACAAATTTTCCCAAGTTTTTCTTTGTCACGCCTTCTATCCAATATTTTCCACAATGTCTCTATTACATTCTTTCCACTATGCATAGTATCAAAAAAATGCATAATTTGTAGATGCTCATAGTAGGGTAGCCTACTAAATTATCTAGGATAACATTTTAGTCCCTTTGGAAGCTGGTCAGTGATGCCTTCACGACCTTCAAGATCATCAACTACATAATTAGCCAACAAAACACAATCAAAATATATAATTTTCAAACATTGTGTTAGAAAGTAAAGATCCCCAAGATAACTGAGAGGGGGGGGGGGGTGAATCAGTTATCTAATAATTTATCCATTCAATAGCTTTAAACAATATAATCAATGTATTGATCAACCATAGAAAGATAATCATACACAATTGCACAATAACACAAGATATGTTAACTAGGGAACCTCTTGAAAAGAGTAAACCCCGATGGAAATGATGCCCAAAAAATGATGCACTAATATGAAAGTTCTTTGTTAGAGGATGGACCCTATTAGGAGTCTTATGAAATACATTCAGTACATATAAATCCATTTTAGGAGATTTTGAATCCCTGTTAAAAGATTCTAACCCGGTTAAGAATTTATGGAAGACAGAAGGACCCACTGCCCAAATAGCTTCAAGGCAAGATCTCTGAACCCACTGTCCAAAAGATCTTAGAATTATTCAACGGAATAATATGAAATATATTACCTCCTTCACACTGTGCCAAAACTACACTCTCTGCTACACAAGTTCACAATTTCAGATCTCTGTACTCACAAATCTTCCTTCATCACTGAATTAGCTCTTCATGCATATGTTCGCATCTCAATATTCATAGTACACATTACAATAAGGAAAAAATTCCTTCTTATATACCAAACTCAAATAATTACAAATGAGTCGGTCCTCATTTACAAAATAATAGATTCTACACGCTACACACAGAATTCACATAAAATTGTCGGCTTCCAGTTACTGTAACTTTCTCCAAACATATCCTCAAAGTTTTCACTATGAACCACATCATCATTAATGAGTCTCCAACATCCTTTTAATTGCACAAAATTAGATTCCATCCCAGCTAAGAGATATTCTCTGATTTTTGAACATCGCTACACAGAAACACTGTCTAAACACTGCTTTCACCAAAATGCTCATAACTCTCACAAATGAATGAATTTCTTTTTGCACTATTAACCATAGGTTAATAACACACCAAAGAACATACCATCAACTACACAAAAGCCAATCTATAATACAACATGTGTGCAAAACAAAACTGTACCTACTTTCCTGCTAATATCCAGAATATCACTGTGTTGACATCAATGACAATCCAAGTCATGAATGCAACAACAACTGCTACAGAATGACTACCAAAACACTTTTCATTCATTCCTAACAATATCCCCCATTGGCATTGATGACAACATAGATTAAAAATATCCAATGTTCCAAAAATCCAATACTGCAACATCACTGCAAAATATCAAATCAAATCTTGCTTCATTTTCCTATTAAGCTCTCTCATACAATCCACAATGTTTTTCATGTATATCTCTCCCCCATTGACATCAATGACAGAAATTCCATCACTAAGTCAACAACAACTTAATGTAAAAAGACACTTTTTAGAAAAATACAATAACAAGAGTCCTCCTGACTCAACTCATAAACTCCCCCATAGAGGAAGTTCCAACATCCAATCCAGAAGAAAGATAGGGCTCATATACCACTGGATGGATGTAATCATCTACATCAATTCTCAAAAACAAGTTGGGGCATAACCCCAAGCATACCTCTCAGATACACAAATGTATCCTTAGGTAAAGGCTTTGTAAATATATCTGCTATCTACTCCTTTGTACTTATGTACTCCAATCTTACTTCTTTTTCTGCAACTTTCTCTCTTACAACATGATACTTGATCTCAATATGTTTAGTCTTAGAATGTAAAATAGGATTTTTTGACATACTCACTATACTGATGTTGTCACAATGCATAACAACAGGCTCATCAAATTTTATTCCAATATCTTTCAACATCTGCTTCATCCAAATAATCTGATTATAATTATTTGCTGATGCAACATATTCTGCTTCTGTTGTGCTTTGTGAAGTACAATTCTACTTCTTACTTAGCCAAGAGACCAATTTACCTCCAAGAAAAAAGGCTCCACCACTGGTGCTTTTCTTGTCATCAACGCTACCTCCCCAATCTGCATTAGTATAGGCACATAAAGTAAAATCATCAAAATTCTCATAGCATAATCCATAATCCATTCTTCCTTTCAGATATCTCAGTATCCTCTTTACTGCTGCATAATGTGATTCTCTAGGTTCTACTTGAAATCTTGCTATAATTCTCACTGAATGTGCTATATTAGGTCTTGTATGTGTCAAGTACTGCAATCCTCTAATCATAGATCTGTACTTTTTTTGCTTAACTGCTGGTGTCTCATCTTTGCTAGATAACTTATGTCTGGCTACCATAGGTGTTCCAACAGGTTTAGAATATTCCATTCCAAATCTTTTCAATAAGTCATTCAAATACTTAGTCTGAGTTACAAATATACCTTCCTTGCTTTGTGTTATCTGTAATCCCAAAAAATATTTTATTTCTCCAATCATGCTCATCTCAAATTCAGTCTTCATTTCATTTGCAAATTTGTCACTAGCTTCATCTTCTCCTCCAAAGATAATATCATCAACAAATATAACTATAACCAACAAACCATTCTCAATTTCTTTTGTGTATAAGTTACTATCTGTTGTTCCTTTTATAAATCCCAATTTCAATAAATACTTATCCAATCTTGCATACCAGGTTCTAGGTGCTTGTTTTAATCCATATAAAGCTTTCTTTAACTTACATACCATATCTCCTTCTTGTGTCAAAGGAAAACCTTTAGGCTGCTCAATGTAGACTTCTTCTTCCAATTCACCATTCAAAAATGTTGACTTCACATCCATCTAATACACTCTGAATTTCTTGTAAGTTGCATATGCTAGAAACATTCTCACTGCTTCAAGTCTGGCCACAGGTGCAAAAATTTCTTCATAGTCAATTCATTCTTGTTGTGAATATCCTTTACATACCAATCTTGCTTTGTTTCTTATCACTTCTCCTTGTTCATTCATCTTGTTTTTGAATACCCACTTTGTTCCAATCACATTCTTGTCTTCAGGTCTAGGGACCAATTCCCATGTCTTGTTTTTTTCAATCTGCTCTAGTTCTTCTTTCATAGCATTGATCCAATGTTCATCTTCACAAGCTTCATTAGTAGTCTTAGGTTCAATTTGAGAAATCAAACATAAATGTACCTTATTCGGAGTCAAAACTCCTCTATCTAAACTTCCAATAACTTTCTCAACAAGGTGATGTCTTGAAGTATACATGTTAGGTGTCATAGTTACTGATCTTGTTCCGACTGTAGATTCTTCTCTGCTTTCTTCTCTATTTTCTTCTCTGTTTTCTTCTCTATTTTCTTCTTTGTCTTCTTTAGTATGACTTTCATTTAGCAAATCACTGTTAGTTTCAAAAAATAATTCTACATTTTCAATGTTAGGATGAGGTTGTGCTTCTCCATCAGATTCATAATCAAGCATTCTTTCCTGAATTTTCAACTTCTCATCAACTTTTACATTTGCACTTTCAAGAATAGTCTTAGTTCTTTTGTTATAACATCTATATGCTTTGCTTTTTAAAGAATATCCAAGAAATATTCCTTCATCACTTCTAGGATCAAACTTTCCTATATCATCATCTCTCTTAATATAACATTTACTTCCAAAAATTCTAAAATACTTAACTAAGGGTGTATGTCCAAACCATAATTCATAAGGTGTCTTGTTTGTATCTGCTCTAATTTGTACTTTGTTCATAGTGTATACTGTTGTGTTCACTGCTTCTCTCCAAAATTTTTTAGCCAAATCATTTTCAAACAACATAACTCTTGCTACTTCAGTTATTGACCTATTTCTTCTTTCTGCAATACCATTTTGTTCTGGTGTTCTAGGGGCTGAAAGTTGTCTCTTAATACCATTCATTTCACAAAAGGTGTTAAACTCTCTAGATGTAAATTCACCACCTCTATTAGATCTTAGACACTTAATCTTCATTCCAGATTCATTCTCAATTTTTCTTTTCATGATCTTAAATTTATCAAATGCTTCAAATTTTTCTTTCAAAAATGCAATCCACATCATTCTTGTAAAATCATCAACAAGAATCATAAAATACCTTTCACCATAGAATCCTCTAGTCCTAGTAGGACCACTCAAGTCTGTATGAACAATCTCCAACTTCTCTACCGAAGTGAACTTCTTATTGGGAAATGAAATCCTTTTCTACTTTTCCATCATACATTCTTTGCAAATCATGTTAGTAGATTTCATAATTCTAGGTAAATCTCTTATCACAAGTGTAGTGCTCACCTTGATAATATTATCAAAGTTTATATGACAAAACCTTTTATGCCATAACCAACTATCATCAATCCTAGTTATCAAACATGTCATCTCAGTAGGATTCAACTAAAATACATTACCTCTAGTTCTGGATCCTTTTCCAATCAGATTTCCATCTTTATCTTTTATCACACAAGTTTTCTCAGAAAACCAAACTTGATAACCCTTATCAGCCAATTGTCCAACACTTAGTAGATTATGTCTTAGTCCATCAACAAAGTAAACATCATCAGTGTTAGTCTTTCCATCAAGAGTAATAGATCCTATACCCTTAATCAAACAAGGTGCATTGTTACCAACCCTAATAATTCCTCCATCATAATTATCTAACTTGACAAACTTTCTTTTATCTCCAGTCATATGATGTGAACAACCACTGTCTATAATCCAATTAGATTTCTTTTCAACTTGTGAAACTAATGCTTTTTCTTCCCTTTTATCAGATTCAAAACTTTCTTCTTTAATTGCTACAAATCCTATTTCCTCAAAGTTATCATTATCACTGTCACTTAAATGTTTTTCAATTCCTGCTTCAAAATCTTCATCATTTGCATAATAACATTCTTTAGATCTCCTAGGTTTAAAGTTGCTCCTATACTTCTTAACTCTTTTAGGACATTTAGATGCAAAATGACCATATTCTTGACAAGTCCAACATTTAAAGATTTTCTTACCATCTAGTTCTCTTTTTACAAGTAGTGCAATACCTTCTTCAATCTTCTTATCTTCCTCAAATCTGCTACTGCTAGCATAATCTCCATTCACACTAGTACTTCTTGTAGGTCTAATGCCAAGAGCACTAAATGTTGTTTCCATTCTAGGTAGCTCTCCTGATAATCTCAAGTTCATCTCTAATGTTTCTAATCTTCCAAGAAGAGTCTCTCTTGAAAAGTTCGATGTACAAGGTATCACTTGTTCAATCATCTGCGTTGTCTGCTTGAATACTGGTGTCAAAGTTCTTAGAATTTTCCATATCACTTCATTCTCTATCTTATCACCTCCACAAGACTTTATTCCTATCACAATCTTAGACATCCTACCAATAAAGCTTCTAATAGATTCATCTTCCATCATTCTGATATCTTCAAATGCACAAATCCAATTATGTAATCTAGCCTTCTTTGCATGTTCATCACCTTCAAAAGTAGAATGTAAAGCTTTCCAAATTACATGAGATGTTTTCAAACATCTTACCTGACTATATTCATTCTCCGGTAGTGCTGATAAAAGTGCTTCTCTTGCAAGTATGTTACACATGAATAGATCTAGTTCATCTTTAGTTCCTGCCTCTAGATTGTCTTCCTCAATGATAGTCTTCTCATTCTTTGTAATCAACCAATAACTTGGTCCTAAACACAATAGATGTGTCTTCATCTTTTCTTTCCAGCTATCAAAATTTACTCCATCAAACTTAGGGCTTTCTTTTCTGAAATTCGCCATGGATCTCCTTAAGTTGTTAAACTTTTCTTTCAAGGACCTGCCGCTCTGATACCAATTGTTAGAAAGTAAAGATCCCCAAGATAACTAAGAGGGGGGGGGGGGTGAATCAGTTATCTGATAATTTATCCATTCAATAGCTTTAAACAATATAATCAATGTACTGATCAACCATAGAAAGATAATCATACACAATTGCACAATAACACAAGATATGTTAACTAGGGAACCTCTTGAAAAGAGTAAACCCCGGTGGGAATGATGCCCACAAAATGATCACTAATATGAAATTTCCTTGTTAGAGGATGGACCCTGTTAGGAGTCTTATGAAATACATTTAGTACATATAAATCTCTGTTAGGAGATTTTGAATACCTGTTAAAAGATTCTAACCCGGTTAAGAGTTTATGGAAGACAGAAGGACCCACTGCCCAAACAGCTTCAAGGCAAGATCTCTGAACCCACTGTCCAAAAGATCTTAGAATTATTCAATAGAATAATATGAAATATATTACCTCCTTCACACTATGCCAAAACTGCACTCTCTGCTACACAAGATCACAATTTCAGATCTCTGTACTCACAAGTCTTCCTTCATCACTGAATTAGCTCTTCATGCATATATTCGCATCTCAATCTTCATAGTACACATTAAAATAAGGAAAACATTCCTTCTTATATACCAAACTCAAATAATTACAAATGAGTCGGTCCTCATTTACAAAATAATAGATTCTACACGCTACACATAGAATTCACATAAAATTATCGGCTTCCAGTTACTGTAACTTTCTCCAAACATATCCTCAAAGTTTGTGCTATGAACCACATCATCATTAATGAGTCTCCAACATCCCTTTAACTACACAAAATTATATTCCATCCCAGCTAATAGATATCCTCCGATTTCTGAACATTGCTACACAGAAACACTGTCTAAACACTACTTTCACCAAAATGCTCATAACTCTCACAAATGAATGAATTTCTTTTTGCGTTGTTAACTATAGGTTAATAACACACCAAAGAACATACCATCAATTGCACAAAATCCAATCTGCAATACAACATGTGTGCAAAATAAAACTGTACCTACTTTCCTGCTAATATCCAGAATATCACCGTGTTGACATCAATGACAATCCAAGTCATGAATGCAACAACAACTGCTACAGAATGACTGCCAAAACACTTTGCATTCATTCCTAACACATTGACCATTACATGGAACAATATTACCTCAAATTCTATTATATTCCAACTACCATAAGTGAGGTGTCATTCTTCGAGGCTTTGATGTAGTCTCTTCTTTCCCATTGAAAAGATGTTTTTTTGCACTTTGATACTTATGATTTCTGGTGAGGAACTGGCTATACTCATCAAACACCTATTTTCTTAAACTTTTGGAATGACGGGATTTCATCTTTGGACCACACATTGGACATGAAAATTTTTCCTTTTTTTGAAGACCTACAAGATAATGATAAAATTGGATTAAATATGTATATTTTTAGAATTTGAATTATCGCATACAACTAGAATTCATCATAACATACCACAAAAATGTGTCAACCCTCGAGCATCATGAATTGTCCAAACAAGCATTGCATGAAATTAAAATTGTCTTTGTCCAATTGGTCGAGAGATGTCATACATAGTGAAACCATTCCATAACACCAATAACTCATCTATAAGAGGCACAATATATACATTCATATCTTTCACTTGGTACTTACCTAGTTGAATTAACAACATTAGATAATTATTGTGGCCATTTCACTCCAAGACTTATAATTACATGTAGATAACTATTAAATAATAAGATACCTAGAATAATCATTGTCAACATAATGTGCTCCATCTTTATTGACATCCATGGAGGAAGGTTATTGTTTATAACAAAAATAGGCCACAGCAAACGGATCTCATCTCTCCATGCGGATTGACACCGTCTACTGCTAGAGAAAGCTTGAGATTTTGAGGTTCCTCTTTAAAGTGTGGCCACTTTTCCTCTATGTCCATAAATGATGAACCATTCATAGGCATTCAAATGATGTTATCTCAACTCCTGTCATGTGCATGGTAATCTATAAATTGTGTCAAGCTATTGCACCTGAATAATCATTTGAGATGTGGAATAAAGGGGATGTGACGAAGAACCTTGTGAGGCACCTTTTTTTGTCACTTGATCATCTTGATATCTTCTCATATGGCATTTAGGGCATTATGTTTCATTTTCATGTTCTTTATAATAAATAATATGATCTTCGAGACAAGCATCTATTATTTGATACTCCATTCCAATATGTTTCATAGTGGCACATAATTTTCGATACAAGTGAGGAAGAACATTTGATGGTGGTAACAAAAAGTCACCTATGAATCTGCAAAAAATAATATAATTCATTAATAGAAACAATCTTAATGGTACATGTTTCAACTTTTATAGACTATAATGACATATATAAGAAACCTTAGCATACATGACATTGCTATGTTGGATAAACCATTCATAACCTTCAAATTCACTAACAACAATACAATAGAGAGAAGAGTAGACTGGGAGCCTTCATAAAGATTCGTGTCCTCCTTCTCAAGTAGAGGTATATCATGAACATCATCATTGTCATCCTCATCATAATTATCATCATCAGCACCAGCACCGGCACTAGTTATACCAATACCAAATGTTTCAACGATCAATGCATTCATACCATCATCTTCAAATGTGTTTTCTAGTGCATGATCATCATCTTCCATGGGATCATGATCTTCAACTTCAATACTCACACCTCCATGTTCCTCTATATTCATACTGGGGAGATCGACCTACATAAAAATGATGATAATCAAACCCCCCTTCAATGTGATAATCAAACCTCCTTCCATGGTGAATATGTATATTAATTATGAAAATAATATAACAAACACCTTACCACTAGATTATAATCAAACCCTCCTTCAATGTGACCATTCTCCCTAAAATGTCTCTTTGTTGTTTTGATTTTGATTCTTCTTGTCTTTAAGCCATTACAACTCTTGCATGGACAATAACCTTTGTCATCGCCTTCTCTTTGAAAGTTAGACAACAATCTAGCAATTGTCTCCCTATTTTGATCGAATTCCCTTGTATTATCTGACATGATCCTTAATGTGTATATCTACAAAAAAAATTGGAGATGCCTCCTTTCATTAGATTCATGTCACCTTCTCATAGCTTCTCATTTTCTGATAGATTTTGCCAAAGGCTTTGTAGGAAACCAAGTAAGGGGTATTCTTCAGTTCAAACACATTGAGCTGCTACAAATGAATTATAAATCATGAATTCACTATAAATCAAGGGGCATTATAAATCATGAATTCGCTATAAAATTAATGTATTGCTCTAGATTTTGTATGGACATTTTTTCAAATGGTTGGCATGTATGTTTATTCAAATGGAGTTATATCATTTGGAATGGATATATGATAGGTTGATATCGCATTATATGTCCCTATTTGATATAATAGCATCAATATAACAAACAAAGCACCGAACAATCAAATAGGAACATGAGGTGCTCAAACAGTGAGCTCATAAAACAATATATTTAGTCTTAATAAAATCTTATAAAATAACATATATTGTGTGAAGTGTTTTATCTCTCTTTATTTGTTTTGTTGTTTCTATATTCACTATGTGGTACTCCCCATTTATGATCATTTCATGAGGAAATATCTTGATGGCTTGCGTACTGCAAGCCAGGGCATCATGAATTATTTATGAGCTCACAATTTGAGCACCGACCAATCAAATAGGGACATGAGGTGCTCAAATAGTAAGCTCATAAACAATGCATGATGCCCTAGTTGTAGGTAGTTATCTCTTCTATAATGATGGAGGAGTGAAAGGTAATTATCAATGAGGTTGCTGCTATTAGATAATACATTAATACACTTACTATTTTGAATTTGAGCTCGGGCATCATGCAATGTTATTTTTGTCATTGCATGCTTTCTGCTATTGTGCACCATATATTGTTTTATACACTATTTATTTCATTGAGACCGTGAGTTTGACATTTGTAATGTATTTTTTGTTATTGGATCAATGCTACCATGTTGTTGAGGTTGTAGATGCATTGAATCACCACTACCATTCTACTTTGATAGTAGCAATATAATAAAAAGAGCACCCTCCAATCAAATATGGACATAAGTAAGACATTTAATGCATTATTACTTCATCATGATGATACAAACTTCATTGCCTCAAAGCACATAGAAATTCAAAATTGTAGAATATCGTAATCTTTATGAGCTCAAATTCAAAATAGTAAGTGCATTATTTTATTACTGATGTCCCTATTTGATCTAATAGGATTAATATAAAAAATAGAGCATCAACCAATCAAATAGGGATATGAGGTGCTCAAACAGTGAGCTCATAAAACAATATATTTAGTTGTAATAAAATCTTATAAAACAACATATATTGTGTGAAGTGTTTGATCTCTCTTTATTTGTTTTGTTGTTGATATTCACTATGTGGTACTCCCCGTTTATGATCATTTCATGAGGAAATGTGTTGATGGCTTGCGGGCTGCAAGCTAGGGCATAATGCATTATTTATGAGCTCACTATTTGAGCACCGACCAATCAAATAGGTACATGAGGTGCTCAAATAGTGAGCTTATAAACAATGCATGATGCCCTAGTTGTAGGTAGTTATCTCTTCTATAATGATGGAGGAGTGAAAGATAATGATCAATGAAGTTGCTGCTATTAGATCATACATTAATACACTTACTATTTTGAATTTGAGCTTGGGCATCATGCAATGTTATTGCTCTGAATGCATGCTTACTACTATTGTGCACCATATATTGTTTTATACACTATTTATTTCATTAAGACTGTGAGCTATTTTAGTTGATTATATTATTTTGGGGTCTGATCTATTGTATTTTTTTCTTTTTTCTTTGAATCATTATTTACAATTACTTTTCATGCAATATTTGTGTGAAGAACAAGAACAAAATGGTGAACGAGTGTATTTGACAAAGATAAACATGACACATTTTGTTGGGCTGATTGGGTTGGCCTGGTACCATTTACATGGCATGGCCAGATATTAAATAGTGAGCTCATGAACAATGTATGATGCCCTAGCTTGCAGCCCATGAGCCATCAAGAAATTTCCTCATGAAATGATCACAAATGAGGAGTACCACATAGTGAATATCAACAACAAAAAAAATAAAGAAAGATCAAACACTTCACACAATGCCTTGAAGGTAATAGAAATGATGCCCTAGCTCTCAAAGCTCATGGGTCATCAAGCATTCCAAATGAAAGGATGTAAACAATGCTAGTATTAAACAGTGCGCTCATGAACATTGTATGATGCCCTTGTACCCTGCGAGCCATCAAGACATTTCTTCATGAAATGATCATAAACAGGGAGTACCACATAGTGAATATCAATAGAAAAACAAATAAAGAGAGATCAAAGACTTCACACAATGCCTTGAAGGTAATAGCAACGATGCCCTAGCTCTCAAAGCTCGTAGGTCATCAAGCATTCCAAATGCTAAGATGTAAACAATGCCACTATTAACATTCATATTGTGCCATTAAATCAACAGATGCCATCTCAATAAAATTAAGGTGCTTAAATAGTGAGCTCATAAACAATGCCCTCTTCGTGCCACACAAAAGTGCAGTGTCGTCTTTGTGGTAGCTCTTCGAATTCACAAAAATTGCAAATGACACTTTCTTTTTCAAAATTACAAAATTACAAAAATTTCATTGGCTCAAAGCACATAGAAATTCAAAACAGTAGGATATCTTAATCTTTATGAGCTCAAATTCAAAATAGTAGGTGTATTATTTTATTATTGATGTCCCTATTTGATCTAATAGCATCAATATAACAAATAGAGAACCGACCAATCAAAAAGGGACATGAAGTGCTCAAATAGTGATCTCATAAAATAATATATTTAATCTTAATAAAATCTTAAAAAACAACATATATTTTGTGAAGTGTTTGATCTCTCTTTATTTGTTTTGTTGTTGATATTCACTATGTGGTAGTCTTCGTTTATGATCATTTCATGAGGAAATGTTTGGATGGCTTGTGGGCTACAAGCTAGGGAATCATGCATTATTTATGAGCTCACTGTTTGAGCACTATCCAATTAAATAGGGACATGAGGTGCTCAAAAAGTGAGCTCATAAACAATGCATGATACCCTAGTTGTAGGTAGTTATCTCTTCTATAATGATGGAGGAGTGAAAGGTAATGATCAATGAGGTTGCTGCTATT
Source organism: Chamaecyparis obtusa (assembly GCA_027943335.1). Taxonomy (NCBI): domain Eukaryota; kingdom Viridiplantae; phylum Streptophyta; class Pinopsida; order Cupressales; family Cupressaceae; genus Chamaecyparis; species Chamaecyparis obtusa. The sequence continues at coordinate 135,900 of BSBK01004151.1, read as the reverse complement.
AGATCATACATTAATACACTTATTGAAAAACATTTGAGCTTAGGCATCTTGCAATGTTATTGATATCATTGCATGCTTGTTGCTGTTGTGCACCATATATGATTTTATACACATAGAAAAATAGGTTTGGGGACTTAGACTTATGTTCAATCCTTAGTAATGGTTTGGGGAAATAATTACTAGATGAGTAACTACAGTACCCTAGTTTGCATTATTAGATGATCTTGTTTAATTTGTGTTCATTTCATCCAAAGATACATGTGAAGGAAAAGAAATTTTTGCATCTAAAGATTACATGTATATATATGAAAAATAACTTGTATATACTATACAAGGAAAATAACTTTCAGAAGAAAATGCAAGAGTATAGGCATACATAAGAGGATGAACATAAATAATAAGGGTGCCAGACATTGCTTGAAGTGATGAATTTTTGACTCGGGTATGAATCTAGTGTGCTCCTATGTGATCTAGAACCTGCAAAGAAAAGAGAGATGGAGGTTAGATAAAAAAATATCTAAGCAATGAATGACATCCTATTACCGATCCTCATCTACAATTATGCATGTGCATAGTCAAGCCATACACTTATGAAAGAAAAACCATGCTACAGGACATGTGCACTCAGAAGAATGTTGCAGAGAGTAAATGGTTGCATTTATGTTTGCATGAACACATGGTGAGTCACTATTATGACTACATCATCTGGTGTTGTTGTGACATCATTTCCAAATGATCCACCCACAATAGTCACACACCATGCCCATCAATGCAAGGAAGTCATGAGCAAGCATGAGTAAGCAATAGAAGGGATATACATCATCATCAAATCAGAGGAGAAAAGCATCAAATCTACATATTAAGGGAGGATTACATCATGGATTTCAAGTAAAGATCATAACATCACAACATGGTTGGCAGCCCCAAGAAGGTCCCATTGCATGCAGTGAGTAAGCTACATCAAAACAAAGAGGTACACAAATCTGCATCATCTATACATTAATGCTATGACATGGAGTATATTTGAATCTGTATTTTAAAGGATGAGTAAGAAAGCTGCATGATGCTAGTGAAATTAACAAAGGTACAGATCTAATAAAGTAATGAAGCTACCTACATTCTATGTGCTTTGAGCCAATGAAATTTTTATCATCATGATGAATTAATAATGTATTAAATGTCTTACTAATGTCCCTATTTGATTGGACAGTGCTCTGTTTGTTATATTGCTTCTATCAAAATAGAATGGGAGTGGCAATTCAATGCATCTACAGCTTCGACAACATGGCGACAACGATCCAATAATAGAAAATACATTACAAATTTCAAGCTCATAGTCTCAATGAAATAAATAGTGTATAAAATAATATATGGTGCACAACAGTAGCAAGCATGCAATGACAACAATAACATTGCATGATGCCCGAGCTTAAATTCAAAATAGTAAGTGTATTAATGTATGATTTAATAGCAGCAACCTCATTGATCATTACCTTTCACTCCTCCATCATTATAGAAGAGATAACTACCTACAACTATACTTCATAATTCCTCCTTTGAAGTATATATATATATCAAGTATAATTATAAGTTTACGTCATACATTTAGTCTTAATAAAATCTTATAAAACAACATAAAACTAACCCAACATACTTTGTCTTAATAAAATCTTAATAAAATAATATATTTAGTCTTAATAAAATCTTATAAAACAACATACATTGTATGAAGTGTTTGATCTCTCTTTATTTGTTTAGTTATTGATATTTACTATGTGGTACTCCCCGTTTATGATCATTTCATGAGGAAATGTCTTGATGGCTTGTGGGCTACAAGCTAGGGCATCATGCATTGTTTATGAGCTCACTGTTTGAGCACCAGCCAATCAAATAGGAACATGAGGTTATCAAACAGTGAGCTCATAAATAATGCATGATGCCCTAGCTTGTAGCCCGTGAGTCATCAAGACATTTTCTCATGAAATGATCATAAATGGAGAGTACCACATAGTGAATATCAACAACAAAAAAAATAAAGAGAGATCAAACACTTCACACAATGCCTTGAAGGTAATAGAAATGATTCCCTATCTCTTAAAGCTCGTGGGTCATAAAGAATTCCAAATGAAAAGATGTAAACAATGCCAGTATTAAACAGTGAGCTCATGAACAATGTATGATGCCCTAGCTTGCAGCCCGCAAGCCACCAAGACATTTCCTCATGAAATGATCATAAACGGGGAGTACCACATAGCTAGTGAATATCAATAGCAAAACAAATAAAGAGAGATCAAACACTTCACACAATATATGTTGTTTTATAAGATTTAATTAAGACTAAATATATTGTTTTATGAGCTCACTATTTGAGCACTTCATGTCCCTATTTGATTGGTTGGTGCTCTGTTTGTTATATTGATGCTATTAGATCAAATAGGGACATTAGTAATAAAATAGGGACATCAATAATAAAATAATATAGTTACTATTTTAAATTTGAGCTCATAAAGATTAAGATATCCCTATTTTATTACTGATGTCCCTATTTACATATTTTCATCAAATGACCCAAAAACATCAAGAATGGTCCTATATGGTCACTAATAGACAACTTTGAGAAGAATATGAATGAATAAAAACATACATAAGTGGATGAACATAAGTAATGAAGGTACCAAATATTGCCTGAAGTAATGAAGTGTTGACCCAGGGTTCAATCCAGTATTCTCTTGTATGATCCAAAACTTGCAAGGAAGGAAAAGATGGGGTTAGATCCAAAGGATCTAAGCAATTCCTGGCACCCTATTACTAATCCTCATCTACAATTATGCATGTGCATAGTCAAGCCATACACTTCTAAAATGAACTATCCTACAGAACATGTGCTCTTAGGAAACATATGCATGTAGTGAGTAAATCAAGACCAAAATAGAGAAAAAGTATGATGTCAAATGTGTTATCAAGAAACACCTCATGGGTTGTGAGTCAACATGGTATATATGTTGTTTATACAAGATCAGCAAAAGGACATCTACAACCTCAACAACATGGCAATATTAATCCAATAACAAGAAATACATTACAAATGTCAAGCTCGCGGTGTGAATGAAATAAATAGTGTATAAAACAATATATGGTGCCCGAGCTCAAATTCAAATAAATAAGTGTATTAATATATGTATGATCTAATAGCAAAAACCTCATTGATCATTACCTTTGACTCCTCCATCATTATAGAAGAGATAACCACCTATAGCTATATTTTGTAATTCCTCCTTTGAAGTCATGGGTTAATTTAAAATGGAGAAAGTATACAAACTCACCAATTTAATCCCAAAATTTCATAACATTGCATTCTTGTTGATGTTATGGTGCAAAACAACAGCAAGCATGCAATAACAACAATAACATTGCATGATGCCTAAGCTCAAATTAAAAATAGTAAGTGTATTATTTTATTATTGATGTCCCTATATAATGTCCCTCTTTTATTACTGATGTCCCTATTTGATCTAATATCATCAATATAACAAACATAGCACTGACCAATCAAATAGGGACATTAGATGCTCAAACAGTGAGCTCATTAACAATGCATGATGCCCTAGCTTGCAGCCTGTGAGCCATCAAGACATTTCCTCGTGAAATGATCATAAACGAGGAGTACCACATAGTGAATATCAACAACAAAATAAATAAAAAGAGATCAAACACTTCACACAATGCCTTGAAGGTAATAGCAATGATGCCCTAGCTCTCAAAGCTCAGGTCATCGAGTATTCCAAATGCAAAGATGTAAACAATGCTAGTATTAACATTCATATTTTTCCATTAAATCAACAAATGCCATCAAAATGAAATTGATTTAATGAGAAGACAAAGCTCGAATGCCTACCTCAAGTCATGGCTTCCATATAAAAATCAAATGCTAAGGAACTATGTTATAAAATTTTGTGTCAAATTTCAAGACATGACATTTTATAACTATACATATATTTTCTTCGACTCCCCCACATTGTAAACTCAATGCTAAGGAGAAAAAAGTATGATGTCAAAAATTATAAAATTTCATGTCTTGAAATTTTATAACATAGTTCTTTAGCAGCTATCATATGAAGAGCAGTGCAAGGTGGAAATTTTCCCATTTTACCACAGTTAGGGCCCTCTTTTACCATGCTTTATGAGCTTTATGTTTTTTTAAGTGAAGACAAAGATTATCTTAATTTGTTATCTTTAAATTTTATTCATTTTATGATTTTAAAAATTGAAATAAAAAATATAAACTTTTAAGAAACTTTTACATCTTTTCATCAAATGATCCAAAAACATCAAGAATCATCATATATGGTCACTAATATCCAACTTTCAGAAGAATAATAATGAATGCAAACATACATAAGTGGATGAACATAAATAATGAAGGTACCAAACATTTTCTAAAGTAATGAAGTGTTGATCCGGGGTTTAATCCAATATGCTCTTGTATGATCCAAAACCTACAAGGAAGGAAAATATGGGGTTAGATCCAAAGGATCTAAGAAATGCCTGGCACCCTATTACTGATCCTCATCTACAATTATGCATGTGCATAGTCAAGACATACATAGACTCAACAACATGGTAGCATTGATCCAATAATAGAAAATACATTACAAATGCCAAGCTCACGATCTCAATGAAATAAATAGTGTATAAAACAATATATGGTACACAATAGTACCAAGCATGCAATGACAACAATAACATTGCATGATGCCCATGCTCAAATTCAAAATAATAAGTTTATTAATTTATGATATAATAGCAGCAACCTCATTGATCATTACCTTTGACTCCTCCATCATTATAGAAGAGATAACTACCTACAACTATATTTCATAATTCCTCCTTTGAAGTCATAGGTTAGTTTAACTATTGGACAATGAGCTGATAGGAGTTTCGAATAGATTTGAATAAAAATTAAGAGTATTGAATTTTATTTGTTCCTATTGTGATTTCAGGGGAGAAGAAGGCTAAGACCTTTTCAGCGGATCAGGGTGGTGTATATAGCTTGTAAGTTTATACGTTTGTACTTTTTTTGTTTGAGGCTTAATTATGCTAGTTTTTAAACAGAAAGATTTTTCTTTCTTATTTCAAATTCAGTCATTCATATTTCATGCCTAATGCATAGTGAATTCATAGGAGTTTCAAATAGATTTGAAGAAAAACCAAGAGTATTCAATTTTAACTGTTCTTATTGTGAATTCAGGGGAGAAGAAGGCTAAGATCTTTACAGCTAATCTTGTGTGGGCTGATGAACTACAACTGATTTGAATAAATTGTATGACTTGAAGATCAATGATTTGAGATCATTGAGTTGCTGATTAGATATGTAAGATGTTTAAATTATTAATATGTTGTCATTGATGTCAACTAGTTTTGACAATACCTATCTTGTAAGTTACTATACTGAAACATCTGTAGAAGGAAGAAGAAAAGATATGAAGAATAAATATATCTACATGAGGAAGATGGATATGGAAGAGGAGGATAAGGAATACATTGGGTAACTTATTGACGAGTCTATGACCTTATCTTGTTGACTTTATTATGCTGCATTCATCTATGATGAAGAAAAGATCTGAAAGACACAAGGCAGTGTGGTCGATTGATGAAGCATCTCAGTATACACTGACATAGTGTAGTGTATACTAAGAATAGTATAAACTAAGCTTGTGTTCACCGATGCATTTCTTTGTTAACCGAGAAAGAGAAAGGAACTAAATGATATGTTTAGCCGATAAGAATCAATGAGCTGGAAAGTACCTCAAAATCAGTGTTAAAGATAAAGTTTGTTATGAAGATCTACGGCTAACAAAATTCAAGGAAGATCTAAAGGATGGAAACAAAACATGTTACTGACACATCAACCGAGGAAGGTTTAAGTGGAAAAATGGATGAAGGAGAATAAGCGGAAAAATCTAATGGATGGAATTAAAATGGTTTACTTATCTATTTAAGAGACTAGAGTTTCATTATGAAACTTATGCCGGAAGAAGGAGATTGTAGAGATATCGCATGAACAAGCTTCATGCATGCCTGATCAGACTGGTTAAGAAGAACTGAACTAAAGAGAATATCGAGTGTTAGAAAGCTATTACCGAGAGAGAGTAAGTTACTAAATATTGATTGAAATAGAATTGGTATATTGATCAAAGGATTTAAATGAGCTTAACAGAGATCCGATAATCTAAAATTAAAGTTGTGTTGTAATCAGATCACCTACTATTACATTTTAATCATTGTAAATAGATAAATCTCTTAACAGAGTGGACTAGAAAGTCTTGTAATGTCATTCATAGAGTGTACATTTGTTATCTTGTCAAACCCATAGTGAATGTTAGTTGGATGATAATGGTTGGTCTAAAATCCTATAACAAGGTCACACCTTACCATGTGTTTGTAACGTTTAATAGGGTTGGGTCTTCACCAACCTCACTTCAGAAGAGTGAACAATTTTTGGGTTGCCGGTCCCAAGTGGTTTTTCCCTTAATAGGATTTCCACATTAAATCTCTTGTGTTATGTGTTGACTATGATGATTGTTTTTTGTCATACTTTACATGTTGTATATTGGATTTGATCAGTAATCATTATGAGTTATTGACTGGTAATCAATAAAAGTATAGATAGTATAGTATCTTATGTTACAGAGCTACAAAAGTTTTAGTAAATTGTTTTTGGATATACATATTGTGATTGGGACTGTGGATAACTGATTCACCCCCCTCTCAATTATTCTAAAAATTGGTATCAGAGCGTTGGTTGCTTGGAACAGAGTTTTAAGGACTTCAACACAAAGATCTCAAAATGTAGAAGAGGGAAGTTCCAAAGCTAAACAAGGATAACTTCTCAATATGGAAAAGCTGAATGAAGCTCCATGTATCTGGAATTGGGAATTTGGCCCTCACACTAATGGAGAATGGCTACCTTGCATCGCCCACTAGTCCCTTGACCCTTGATCAACTAAGAGACAAACATGAGCATAATGTTACTATGATGGATAATTCTTCTACCTATATAGATGCCAAATTTGAAGATATCAAGGACTGTACTACTGCTAAGTAGATGTGGGATAAACTTGCTCAAGTTTATAGTGGTGATGTGAATGTCAAAAGAGCTAGAGCTGAAAGCTTAAGGGGAAGATTCAATGATATGAAAATGAAGGAAGCAGAAAAAATTGTGCAATACACAAATAGAATAAAGGAGGTAGTTCATGCTATTAGAGCATCTGATGGTGTTATTGATGAAGAGACATTGGTAAGAAAAGTTCTTAGAACCTTATTGTCGGTTTATGCAATCAGAACATTTAAAATTCATGAAACCAAGTCTGCATCTAGTAACAACCTTACTCTTGATAATCTGATTGGTAAGCTTACAACCTTTGAACTAAATAACTTTGATAATAGTGTTATACCATCTGTTGAATCTGCTTTTATGTCTTCTTTGAAGATTGGTAAGTCTAGTAGCAGAAATAAGAATGATGATAGTGATAGCAATACTGATGATGAGCTTGATGAACTTGAAGCTCTTATGGCTAGAAGATTACCTAAAGGTAAAGGAAGATATAGAGGTAAATTACCTTTAGCATGCTTTAACTGTAAAGAGGTTGGTCATATTGCTGCTAGATGTCCACACAAGAAAGATGATGATAGAAACAAAGACTGATCTGGTGAAGGAAGCTATGGGAAAAGAGGCAATAGAAGTTACTGACACTACAATAGAGACAACTGAGACAATAATGATAAAGGCAAGAAGGTGTGCTACATTGTAGAAGAAGATGTCACTGATACCGACATTGATGAAGATGTAGAGGTAGTATTTGTTGCAATGAAGGATGACTTGGAGGAAGATGAAAGGTATGTAGAGACAACACTTATCTCTAAGGTTAATAAAAATGATACATTGATCATAGATAGTGGTTGTACACATCACATGACTGGTGATGAAGAAAAATTTAATCATCTTGAAGAACACAATGGAGGATCTGTGAGAATGGGTAATGATGCACCTTGTATGGTTAGAGGTAAAGGATCCCTGATGATAAATGATAGAATTAGATGTGACAATGCTTAATGGGTAAAAGGACTAAACTATAATTTTCTAGGTGTGGCACAACTGAACAATTCAGGCCACCGAGTTACTTTTGAGAGGAAGAAAGTAAAAATATTTGCTGATGAAGGAATACTTGTTGGAATTGGAACACAATTGAGAGGTAATTTGTTTTATCTTGATAATGATCAGTCTTCTTGTTTAATGATGAAAGATGAAGATGCATGGTTGTGGCATAAAAGGTTATTTCATGTGAATTTTGATAACATGATTAAGATCAGTAAAAAGAAAAAGGTTAGAGGTATGCCTAACTTATCAAAGCCTGATCATGTTATGTGGCATGAATGTTAGAAAGGTAAAATGACAAAATCTAGCTTCAAAAGAAAAGATAATTCAACAAAGAAATAACTTGAGTTAGTGCATACCAACCTATGTGGTCCTATGAGAACTCAGAGTTATTATGGAGATAGATACTTTATTCTTTTTGTTGATGATTATACTAGATTAATGATAGTCATGTTCTTGAAAGAAAAATCAGAGGCATTTAAGATGTTCAAGTGGTATAAAGTAAAATTAGAAAAAGAGACTGGTATAGTATTGAAATGCTTAAGATCTGATAGAGGAGGTGAATTTATCTCTGATGAATTTACTAACTTTTGTAATGAGTGTGGTACTAAGAGACATGTCTCTGCACCGAGGACACCTCAGCAGAATGGTGTTGCTAAAAGGAGGAATAGGTCAATTGTTGACTATGAAAGGACACTGATGTTACAAAAGAATATTTCTCAGACATACTAGAGAGAGGTTGTTAGCATAGTTGTTTATGTTCTAAACTGAGTACAACTAAAGAAGGACACTAATAAGACACCCTATGAGTTATGGTTTGGACACAAACCCACTGTAAGTTATTTCAGAATTTTTGGAAGTAAATACTTTATTGTGAAAGATGAAAGAAATGGGAAGTTTGACTCAAAAGGTGATGAAGGGATATTTTTGGGATTTTCCACTAAAAGTAAAGCATACAAGTGTCTTAACAAAGTAACTTATAAAATGATTCAAAGTACTAATGTTTGGTTTGATGAGTTTGATGATAAGAATGCAGAGGAAAGCACAAAGGAACTGAAAGACTACGGTAGATTCACCTACATTGAACAACCTGAGTACCTACCGAAGCTGCAGACAATGACAACCGATCTACAAGAAAACAATACTGACAGACAAGAAGGAGATATCGATGAGCAGGAAGCACCTACCGAACAAGAAAATGAACCTGCACAGGATGAGCAAGAAAGAAGAGATCGGATACTGGAAAGATTTGTTAGAAGACATCATCTTGAGACATAAATCATTGGAGACAGACAAGATGGCATGTAAACAAGAAGAAAAGCAAGACAAGGTGCATGTCTAGTTTGTGGATATGAACGGAAGAATGTAAAAGTTGCATTAGAAAATGATGAACGGGTTAATGCAATGAAAGAGGAAATAGAATAGATAGAGAAGAACAAAACCTAGAGTTTAGTACCGAGACCTAAGGACAAGAATGTTATCAGTACTAAGTGGATATTTAGAAACAAGTTGAATGAAAATGGAGAGGTAACAAGGAATAAAGCTAGATTGGTATGCAAGGGATATGCATAGGAGGGAGCAAATTGATTGTGGTGAGACCTTTGCACCTGTTGCTAGATTAGAAGGATTTATAATGTTACTTGCATATGGTGCACATAAAAAGTTCAAAGTTTATAAAATGGATGTTCAGTCAACATTTTTGAATGGAATACTTGAAGAAGAAGTCTACATAAAACAACCAAAAGGGTTCGTTGATCTAGACAACAAAGATATAGTATGTAGATTACATAAAGCTTTATATGGTTTAAAGAAAGCACCGAGAGCCTGGTATGAGAGGCTGCATAATTATTTGCTAAGTATTGGATTTGTTAGAACCAATGAGAATAGTAATCTATACATGAAAGGAAATTCTGATGATACTATCTTGATTGTTGAGATATTTGTGGATGACATAATATTTGGAGGACAAGATCACATTTTTCAGTCATTTGCTGATGAAATGAGAAGTGAATTTGAAATGCCTATGTTTGGAGAGATTAAATTCTTTCTAGGCTTACAAGTTATTCAATAGAATGATGGTATATTTATCACATAATCTAAATATATAAAAGAAGTATTGAAGACATTTGGCATGGAAGATGCTAAACCTATTGGAACACTGATGGCTATTGGATGTAAACCAACTAAAGAAGATGGAACTACTGAGGGAAACTAGACACTATACCTATCCATGATTGGTAAGTTAATGTATGTAGTTCATAGTAGACCTGATATAGCACATGCTATTAGAATTTTTGCTAGATTTTCTACAAACCCTAGAGAGTCACACATGGTTGCTACAAAGAGAATCTTAAGATACCTAAAGAAAAATGAAGACTATGGACTATGGTATCCTAAGGAAGGCAAGTTTGAACTCAAAGTCTATACCGACGCTGATTGGGCTGGAAATGTGGATGATAGAAAGAGTACCACCGGAGGAGCATTCTTCTTTGGTGAAAGACTTATTACATGGACAAGTAAGAAGCAGGCTTGCATTTCTCAATCTATAGCTGAAGCAGAGTATGTTGTTGCTGCTACTAACTATTCAAATATTGCTTATATCAAGCAAGTGTTGGAAGGTATTAATGAGGTAATCACTGAGCCAGTGCTTATATATTGTGACAACACTAGTGAAATTAATATTTCAAAGATTCTAGCAATGCACTCTAAAATAAAGCACATATCTATTAAGTATCACTACTTAAGTGAACAAGTACAGGAGAAGCAAGTGAAGCTAGAATTTGTTACATCAAAAGAGCAACTTGCAGACATATTTACAAACCCTCTACCGAAGCATACATTTGAATACTTGAGGACTAGACTTGGGGTCCATCTTCTATCTACCGGTCACTAATGTGATCTGGATGTTGCATCAGCCTAATCTTATTAGAAGATCATACATGTTGATGCAACAGAGCTCACACCTTGGATTTTTGTCTAAAGTTGTGAAATGTTGAAGAACTGGAACATATTTGCACTTCAGTATACCGAGATACAAAGAATGCACCAGATAACATAGACTTACATGGCTACTACAGAGTTGTATGTTTATGTGTTTCTCTAGAATTTTTGTCAAAGGGAGAGAGATCTCAATATGAAGCCAAAGACAAAGGGAGAGAGATACAAAAAAGGGAGAGCATTGAAGATCAGTTACTGAGAATAGAAGAAAACCTGTGAGCTAAAAAGATCATATCTGTAGAAGTTAGTATGCACTTGCAAATGCTTTTATGTAACATAGTGATTAAACATATTAAGCTAGGGAGAGCTTGTACCGAGTTATAGCATTTGTTGAAAGAGTTGTAGAATACATGTTTGGTATGTGTATGGCATATTTCATATTGCTTGTGTTTCCATCAATGCCAAAGGGAGAGATTGATGAACTACAACTGATTTTAATAAATTGTATGACTTGAAGATCTATGATTTGAGATAATTGAGTTGCTGATTAGATATGTAAGATGATTAAATTAGTAATATGTTTTCATTGATGTCAACTAGTTTTGACAATACTTATCTTGTAAGTTACTATACTAAAACATCTGTAGAAAGAAGAAGAAAAGAGATGAAGAACATATATATCTACATGAGGAAGATGGATATGACAGATGAGGATAAGGAATACATTGGGTAACTTATTAAAGAGTCTATGACCTTATGTTATTGAATTTCTTATGTTGCATTCATCTATGATGAAGAAAAGAGCTGAAAGGTACAAGGCAGTGTGGTCGGTTGTTGAAGCATTTTAGTATACACTGATGCAGTGTAGTGTATACCGAGAATAGTATAAACTGAGCTTGTGTTCACCGACACATTTCTTTGTTAACCAAGAAAGAGAAAGGAAATAAATGATAAGTTTAGCTGATAAGGATCGATGAGCTGGAAAGTACCTCGAAATCAATGTTAAAGATAAATTTTGTTATGAAGATCTACGACTAACAAAATTCAAGGAAGATCTAAAGGATGGAAACAAAATGTGTTATTGACACATCAGCCGAGGAAGGTTTAAGTAGAAAAATCTAATGGATGGAATTAAAATGGTTTACTTGTCTATTTAAGAGACTAGAGTTTCATTATGAAACTTATGCTGGAAGAAGGAGACTATAGAGATATCACATGAACAAGCTTCATGCATGCCTAATCAAACTAGTTAAGAAGAACCGAACTGCAGAGAATACCAAGTGTTAGAAAGCTATCACCAAGAGATAGTAAGTTATTGAATATTGATTGAAACATAATTGATATATTGATCAGAGGATTTAAATGAGCTTAACAAAGATTTGATAATCTACAATTGAAGTTGTGTTGTAATCAGATCACTTGCTGTTACATTTTAACCATTGTAAACAGATAAATCTCTTAACATAGTGGACTAGAAAGTCTTTTAATGTCATTCATAGAGTGTACATTTGTTATCCTGTCAACCCCATAGTGAATGTTGGTTGGACGATAATGGTTGGTCTAGAATCCTCTAACAAGGTCACACCTTACTATGTGTTTGTAACCTTTAACAGGGTTGGTTCTTCATAGACCTCACTTCAGAAGAGTGAACAATTTTTTGGTTGCCGATCCCAGGTTGTTTTTCCCTTTATAGGGTTTCCATGTTAAATCTCTTGTGTTAAGTGTTGATTGTGATGACTGTTTGTTGTCATACTTTACATGTTGCATATTGGATTTGATCGGTAATCATTATGAGTTATTGACTGGTAATCGGTAAAAGTATAAACAGTATAGTATCTTATGTTACCGAGCTGCAGAAGTTTTAGTAAATTATTTTTGGATATACATATTGTGATTGGGACTGTGGATAACTGATTCACCCCCCTCTCAGTTATTCTAACATGGGGTAGGTATGAAATTTTTGTGGGCTAACCTACTTGTTTTGTCAATGTCCTCTATGATTTCGGATGCAATATTTTCCCAAGTTTGGTTGGTTCCTTACTTTCCCCTCTTTGGTTCTATGCTTTCTTACATTAAGAGTTCATTTTGTCTCTGATTAGGGAACTATTTCTCCTTGACTATATTCTTTTGGGGTATGATTTATTGTAGTTGTTTCTTTTTTCTTTGAATCATTGTTTACAATTACTTTTGATGCAATATTTTTGTGAAGAACAAGAACAAAATGGTGAACAAGTGTATTTGACAAAGATAAACATGACACATTTTGTTGGGCTGATTGGGTTGGCCTAGTACCATTTACATTGCTTGGCCAGTTATTAAATAGTGAGCTCATGAACAATTTATGATGCCCTAGCTTGTAGCCCACGAGCCATCAAGACATTTCCTCATGAAATGATCATAAACGGGGAGTACCACATAGTGAATATCAAAAACAAAATAAATAAAGAGATATCAAACACTTCACACAATGCCTTGAAGGTAATAGAAATGATGCCCTAGCTCTCAAAGCACACAGGTCATAAATCATTCCAAATGAAAAGATGTAAACAATGTTAGTATTAAATAGTGAGCTCATGAACAATGTATGATGCCCTAGCTTATAGCCCATGAGCCATAAAGATATTTCCTTATGAAATGATCATAAACATGGAGGACCATTTAGTGAATATCAATAGCAAAACAAATAAAGAGAGATCAAAGACTTCACACAATGCCTTGAAGGTAATAGCAACGATGCCCTAACTCTCAAACCTCACGGGTCATCAAGCATTCCAAATGAAAAGATGTAAACAATGCCAGTATTCAATAGTGAGCTCATAAAAAATGTATGATGTTCTAGCTTGCAGCCCGTGAGCCATCAAGACATTTCCTCATGAAATGATCATAAACAGGGAATACCACATAGTGAATATCAACAACAAAACAAATAAAGAGATATCAAACACTTCACACAATGCCTTGAAGTTAATAGCAATGATGCCCTAGCTCTCAAAGCTCGTGGGTCATCGAGCATTCCAAATGATAAGATGTAAACAATCCCAGTATTAACATTCATATTGTGCCATTAAATCAACAAATGCTATCAAAATAAAATTGATTTAATGAGAAGACAAAGCTTGAATGCCTACCTTAAGTGCCAGTGTTCTCTTCCCACATGGTGCCCACCTCTTCGTGCACACCAAACCCGAATGCCCTCTTCACACCACACAAAAGTGCAGTGTCATCTTTGTGGCAGCTCTTCGAATTCACAAATTACAAATGACACTTTCTTTTTCTTTTTTTTGGTTTATAACCAAAGGAGTGTCACAATTATGACATCATCGTCACTATTATGAAACTGTCGAGGGCACTTGTAAAAAAAAAATACAAAAAAATAAACAAATTGTAGTGGCATCACAAATCAGCGTCAAAATTTGACCCCAAATGTTGTAGTGTCGTGTCGATCTCGATGATGGAGGAGGTAGATGATGTTATAGGTGCTCCCTAAGGTAGGGGTTAGAGGAAATAGGATTCTCAGATTCTACTTGGATTGTAGACTCCTCTTGTGTAGAGAGTGTTTGGTGCCCCAGTGCAGCAAGTACCAGATGTGAGACCTTCTCCTAGGCTACGTACAGTTCCACTACCCATACCTTCAGTGATGTAGCATAGGTACACTAGGGGAGAGGGTGGATCACTAGGTGTAGTGGGCAGCATAGTGGGTGTGGAGGATGTTATGGGAGATGATCAGCATGTTCCAATGGGTGAGGTGGAGGATGCTCCATATTTTTACTTGGGTGCTGAGGTGAGATGATGGAGAGCCAGAGGAGAGGAGTTGGGAGGTGAGGAGGTAGTGGGTAGTGAGAAGGATGCAATAGAGGAGGGACTAAGACACACCCCTCGGGACACTATATGCCAACTCCACCAACAGATTGCAGAGCATAGAGCCTAGAGACTTTCTCTAGAGATTAGATTGGTGGAGCAGGACAAACAGTTGTGAGAGTCTCATGTAGAGACATGGAGCCTAAGAGTAGAGGTGGTGCATCAGACCAGCAGGGAAACTTATTATGTTTTGAAATATTTTGCAGTTGTCCCACTAGGTCAGAGGGTGACATCCTACTCTCAGGATATGGTGGGCTTAGAGGGAGAAAGGGCACCTAGGGTAGATACACCACCAGAGGCCCCTACCAGAGGAGGATATGCACCTGATGGTGAGGATCAGGTTGATAGTTTATGTGATAGTGTCCTCGTTAGTTTTGTAGATTTTGACCATCTTTTATGTACATATATAGCTCATTGTAGCTCATCATTGATCATGTATTGTATGCACATTATGCTTCGATTGTACTATATATTTTGAGATGTGCCCCATGACTATTCTTATATATATATATATATCTGTGTGTGTGTGTGTGTGTGTGTGTGTGTGTGTGTGTGTGTACATATATGTCTAGATATCTATATGTATATATATATACACATATATATACATATATGTAAATACATATACATATATATGTATATATATATACATTACACACACACAAATATATATATATATATATATATATATATATGAGATCTATTGGTTTGACTTCATTGCACTTTTTGTTTTGGTTTATGATATTTCATCATGTGATGCAAATTTATGCAATGTTTAATTATCATTTTAAATGTATGTAGGTTTATGCATTATGGATGAAATGATGTTGTATGGATTATGAAAATGCACTTATTTTTTATGCTTATTTATGCAAATGTATGTATGCAATAGATGGATGAAATGATTATGAAAATGTGAATACAGCAATCCACATGATGTTTTTGTAGGTACATGAATAATTCAGGTGCTTTTTCGATGTCAAAAAGGATGTTTTACTCAAGACAATGACTCTTTGCATGTCATTTGAAGAGACCTTCACATTACCCTTGAATTTTTTATGTTTTAAGTGCAAACTTGAGAAACTAAATACAAAACATGAATGATATGAAACCAGACACCATGCAAGACACAAATGAAATGCAACCTAGGCCCTAGTCACTGATCTTTTGTCAGTCTTTTTCATCACTGAATATTTTGGTAGCACCAGATGTCGATACAATGTTCACTAGTTAGGCAACCATGAACATATGAATATTGACATTTAGTCAGATTTGTCAGATTAGATATAAGCACAAAGGTACAAGAGCTAGGATGACCTGAATATCATGTCCATTTTAATTTAAAAATTTATATAAGCATTAGAGCATAAATGCTATGATAACCTAAATACGCTTTGCATACAAACACACCAAGAATTAGGGATTTCATCCTTCCTCTAATGTGAATATTAGTAAGATTTTATTTTAAATGACTCATGATGAGTCATGTCATAAAATAATAGTTGTACCCGCAGTGACCCTCTATCATTCACACCCTTGGGTAATGCCTCATTTCACAGTAGGAATAAGAAATTACTCAAAAGTAGAAAATAAAGTAAAAGATTATGCCCCCATCCTTTCCTTTTTGAAATCCTTTGAAGGACATCATTAATTATCTCAAGGGACATAATATGCAAAAATCTCATGTGAAACAATCAACATACAAAAAGATTTCAACATATCTCAGAGATTGTTTTGTTGTAGCAATGTATTTGTTTGTGTTGTTGTCAGTTGCAAAAATCCTTGATCGATAGGGAGACAAAAGAACTGACTTAGATAAAGCACTGAAGGACACTGATTGTAGATGACTAATCTAAGGTATTGAGGACCATAGGATATGACTAGGAATGCCCCCAAGTTTTAAACATTGAGTAGTTGCAGACTCGTGTTGCTTTGTGCCAAACTAACTTATTGAATTGCAAGATGCAAAAGCATCATGAGATATGTACAAACTAAAACATGACTTAAAGTTGGGAAAGTACCAAGATTTCATTGATAGATAGAGCGTTTCATACAAGTGGCACTCATTTACTAGCTTTTCACCATCTTGGTAGAGATTCTATTTTTTTCTACCAAGGCGCCTATTTACCAGGTTTTAACTAAGGCACTTTTTCTTTTTCTTCTTTTTTTGTACTTTTGCATTTTTCAACTTTTTTATATTTTTCCCTTTTTCAATTTTTTTTACTTTTCCTTTTTTCAATTTTTTTTTACTTTTCTATTTTCCAATCTTTTTTTGTATTTTTGTATTTTTCAATCTTTTTTGTATCATCAAGGTGCCTATTGCTAGGTTTTCACTAGGATGATCATTTTTTCTAGACTTTTTCTAATTTTTAGTTTCTTTTTCAAGATATTTTACCCATGTGTAGACACCTAAAAATCCATTAGAAAATAAAAGTATTTTTATTTTTCCAAAACCCCCGATGACTCCATCATTTATTAATTAATTAATTATTTAATTAATTAATATATTTTTATGCCATTAGATCCTCCTATTTTAATTAAACATCTTTAATTAAAGAATCCCTCCCCAAAGCATCTAAATCAACTTTAAGTGATTTTCCTCTCTTTATTAAATCAATATTTAATAAATGATGTCACATTCCCTAAATAAATCTTATATTTATTTAAAGCCTCAAAAGCCTAGAATCTTCTAGCCTTTCCTAAATCCTTCCAATCTTCCATCAACCAAATTAGGAGATGTTTACTACATTTCTTAGCCTAATCCAAGTCCTCTTTGACTTTTGGTCAAACCCTTCCCTTAATGAGCCTTACACACTCCTTAAAGCCTCTTACACACTCTTTAAGGCTTCTTACAGCCTCATAAAGAGACCCATGTCTCTTCTTCCACACTTGTTCCCTTTGCACACTTCCCTTGTGTTTCTCACACATGTGAGCAACCCTAGCTCAAGGTAAGCCTTACCATACCCCTAACCTTACCTCAAACCTTACCCCTGACCCTAACTCATCCTCCTAACCCAAGACCTTCCCAAAATCCTATAAATACCCTCCTCTCCCAAGAGTAAATAAACAATTTCCTTTCCATTTCATAGTAAACTTATAATGCCATTTTCATTCTAGCTCATAGCTAAATCATATAATTGTTATATTAACTTCATTTCAAGCTTGCTTTAACTCACATATAGCTTAGAACTAATGGATTGAATTAGTTTCTTTCACATTTATGCATTGATCTTCATCACATCACATCTCATTTGGATAAAATCAATCTTAGCATAAGCATTATAGAAGTTAAATCTTCATTTTTGCATCATTTAGTTCCTTAAAGCCTTAGGGGAAATTTGGGTGTTCTATACCCAATATTGTTCCATTAATGGGGTTTTCATGGTTCTCAATCCTTCCTAAAATGCATTAGGGAATTGCCCTAAATGTTTATAGAGCACATCCACATCCCTCTTATCTAAGCAAATCAAACAGTGCTTGGGTGCACCTGTTTAGGTTCAACCTGAGGTGGCTTAGCTTAGATGTTCATGTTTTGAATTGATATGATGCTAGATTAAAACCTAATATTTTTTTGTTTAAGCCTTTCAAAATAGATACAGATGGCCTAGTCTACATTATGGCATGCCTGGTGGGACCCCTATCCTGATCATCAGCTCCAAAGTAAACATTCGTTGGCCATTTTTTTAATATTTTTTTAAAAATCTAGGTTGTATCATTTCATTCTCAGTCACACTTGCGCATTTGTGTAAAAATTGTAAAATTTCACATTTGTTCACCAGAATTGCGTATCCATGCAATTCTACTGTGCATCCATAACTTTTTGCCACGCATATGTGAAATAGAGTTGTGCATTTGTTTTTTGTAAAAAACTTGCATTTTAAGCACTTTTTAGCATAATAGGTATAGTTGTGCATACATTCTTTGTCTCCGTGCATATGTGAAAGATTGTAAATGGTGCATTTGTCACTTTAAACTATGCTTTTATTCTCTGTAACTACACATTTATACTAGTAAGAGATAATCTGATGCTTTTATTTAAGTTTTTGAACTTTGATTTTCTACAGGTTCTAAAATCTATATTTTGTAGGTACACTTTGGAGGGATAAAAAATCACTCAAACCTTAAGGCCTTAAGGATAATCAATCATTTGGTATGTTTAGGAATCAAACAAACTTGTTTTTTGGGCTTAAAATGAACTCTAAAATCACTCTTGCATGCTTAAGAAACTAGCAAACTTACAAGTTGTTCCTAATCATTTACCAAAAATTCCTAACCAACTCCAGTCATTCCTAATTGGTCTTAAAACATTTAAAATCAATTCTAATGGCTTTCTTTTGGTTAAAAAGAACATCTTTTAAAGAAATCTAGGGTTTTATAAGTGCATTCATGCAAGTTAGGAACACTTCAAGTTTTTGGGTACTTAAAAACAACTTCAAATTTTCATTTCAAATCTAAATAGGTTCCAAATCAATCCTAAATTATTTTTAAATGGTCCTAAATCAAACTCAATGCATCAATAAAAGCTAAAATTAACTTCATTTGCAACATCTCAAAGTTCTTTTAAAAGTCGCATGCAAACTAGGAAGAAAATCAACCAAATCTTTGCTAATCTTTCCTAATTGGTTGCTAAACATTCCTAAAAGTTCCTAAAACTTTCCTAAATCAGACCTAAATCTTTCTGATATGAACAAAGTGTCTTGTTGTAAAATCTTGAATTTTTCCTAAGTTTTCATGCATCAAATCAATCTAGGAACCTCATTTTGGGCATTAAACATGCAAACTAGCACACAAAATCTTGAATGAAAAACCAAGGTCTGAAAGAGTCATTTTTATTTGAGTCCAAATCAAACACACTCTTGAGTGACTTAAAATGGTGAAAGAAAAGCATCTCTATTCCCTTTCTTTCAAAGTTCAAATTCTAAGTTCTTAAAAACACGCAAACTCAATCTTGAATGCCCAAGAAAAGCAACTGTAATCGCTCGAAGTACTTTTTTTTTCAAAGGGAAAGAACAAAGAAAAGCCTTAAACACTTGTGTTTTCAAAATTTCAATTCAATCACTTAATCAATTTGGGAAAAGAACCTTTGTTTGTTGTTCTTTCTAGGAGTCTTCAAAATTCTACAAATCCTTGTTAAATTAAGTAACATAAAATGCTTGAACTCAAAAAAATTCACCTATTTTACTTTTAGAGAGGCCTGCCTGGAGAGAAAAGTGCTTCCTCTCTAGAGAAAGACCTCAAACCGGTACCTTCCCTGACCGGTATAGAAATAAAGAGCTGATACAAATCTCACTTACATCCCCTCAAGCTCGAGCAATACCATTTGATGGTAGCTCGAGGTAGGTGAATAAACCCTACTATTCTAGCATGGTCAACTAGGCTCTTAAGTGAGTCACATGCATACAAACCGATTGGGAGGACTCCATGGAAAACTACAAACTTGATAAAAGAGAGGCCACCCTATCCACACCCGAAGGTATCAAAATCCTTGTGCAAGGACTGATCCAAGGGGTGTACCAATTCACCTTAAGATACTCACCATATGTATCCCCTTTCAAGGGGTATCAAGCTATGGGAAAGGATTTTGATACTTGCCTCCCTTTAGGTAGATCTTCTTGAAGTGATTTGCACAGTCAAAGGCTTAGTGAAAACACTTGTTGGAATATACACTTTTCAAAGCTTTCTTTTAGATTCAGTGGCTAAATCATTGATGGTATCCCATAAGGTTTCTTTGTCCCTTGTCCAGATTGTCTTCAAAGTGTCTATTGTCAAGTTAGTCCTTTTCCATCGAGACATCATAAAATTGGGCCAAAAACTTTCAAAACAAAACCTTGCAAAAGAGTCCCTTCAAAATCAGATACCCAAAGCCTTGTCTCAAAGAAATTACTAGAATCTCTGCAAGTTATGTCAAATTTGACCCGACATAAAAAAGCTAGACTTCCCAGATCCTCAGTCTACCAAGAGAAGAAAGTTGCAGAGAGAAGTCTCAAAGATAACCAACATTCCCTTAAAGCGATCCAAGTAGAAGAGAAAAATCAAGAGAGATTGGAAAACATCAAATTTAATGCAAGAGTCAACTAGTTTGCATACCAATTCCAAGTAAACCATTGCTACATCAATCTTGAGAGAGAAGACTAGATGGATCCATCATGTATCTACTCTTCCTTCAGAGTCCCAAATCCTATCTTGACAGTCATTCATCCTAGCTCATCCTAGTCTCATCCTTGCATCACCACCAATCCCTAGTTGCATCTTTAGTCATTCTTAATTGCATTCATCATCATCTTCCTAGTGGCATCATAGGTCATCCATTTCAATTACATTTAGGTCATCCTCTTAGAAATAGTATCATTCCATCATCCTTCACCATCCTTCCCTCAACAATCCACAATCAGAATCCAAAATCCTTGATCCAAATCCAACATCCACTATCCAAGTCAAGACCCACCATCCTTGCCTCAAATCCAATGATCCAAATCCAAAAACCACTTAGTGTTCAAAACCTTTGAGTTTTTTTCAATCCCTATCCTAAATTAGAAATCTCCCACTTTGATAGGGCATTTTCTAAAGTAAATCCAACTTATCCTTATACAACCTCATCATCTTGAGAAAGAGATCTTCTTGCATTGATAAGAATCCAGTTGACCAAAGATCATTAGTCTATCCTAGGTTGACCAAATCCTACCACTGATCCTCCATCAAGAAACAATAACTCATTTTGTTGACACTTAGTAATCTTCCATCGGCATCCCACCAATAATCCACCAATCTTGATCCAAATCAGAGCATCCCACCAAAGCCCCTGTCATCGCCAAGCATTTCAACAATCTTTCACCATCTCCCACAAATCTTCTACCATCCTTAATCCAAATCAGAGCATCTCACCAATCCTTTAAATATTTTTCACCATCCCTAGAGTCAATCCAAATCCTTGCATTGCATTCTAGAAATACACCATCCTTAGAAGTATCTTAGACTTGCATCCATCATTCGATAGAGTCTTTTAGGATCATCTTGCATCTATCTAGCATCTACATCTTTAGATCTCCACTCCATGCCTATCGAGACAAGATCTATAAAATGAAGGAACATGGATGCTTATCAAATTATCAGCTCATCTGATCCAAACATTTCTACTAGCACAATGGTAGATTATGATCCCTAGATCCAACAAACTGGTAATGCATGGGATGATCCCAATATCCCCCTAGCTTCTTTTGTGATAGAAAAATTCATGAATCATCTAGGGAATGAACAAATAGTTGCACTCACTACTCAGAATCAACGAAACATGTTGGCTAACTTCACACAAGAGGGTACTCTCATTCCACCATATCTCCAACCTCGCATTCCCATCAACATGATTTGAATCCCAATAGAAGCATACACCCCCATCATCCAACAAATCACTAATCCACTTTTTCACATATCATAAGTAGCTTCACCCATCCCTCCTCTTTTGCAAAGTAGTTTCACAAGCCCTACAATACAAGAAACACAATCCACTCCATTTCCTCTCATAGGCACACCATCATCTTCTGTAGTAGCTCAATCCATCATCCCTACCCAAAGCTTTTTACAAAACCAAACTCCACCTCCCACACAAACCTTTAAACAAGTAGTTCCACCACCTTCCATAGGCCAAGCAACATTATTTTTCCCAGGGGAAACACAATCATCCTTCCCATTCACTCCACAAGATTCTACACCCATGACATCATTTCCAGGGGCAACACAATCATTTTCCTCCTTCTCCCAGCAAGCTTCCACATCAACACCACCCTTTTCATGGAGAAGGGAAGCATCTTCGTTCACGCTCCAACAAACATTTACCCAGGCACAAGCCCAACAAAATGCATTCACAATAGGTATGCCTTCCATGTGATTTTCAAATCCACCATTCATGTCCCAAACCCCCATCACATCTACATTTCCCACATCTTCTACATTACAACTCCCACCATGAACTGGTTCTTATTGGGGCCTTACTCGAGAAGAGATGCTAGCTTTTAGAATACCGACCCACTTCTTTGCATCCATACCAACAAACCAACAAGCCACCTTCTCACAAGCAATGCAACAACAACCATCTCAACCTCTCCTAGCTTCATCCTTTCCCCCATTCACAAACCATCTATTCACACCACCCAATGCTTCTCAAAAAACTCTACAATCCCAATAGCAAAGTTCTTCCCATCTCGTAAGCTACCTTGCCCACCTCCTATTTTTAGCTTCCCTACATCATTTCCACCCTTAAGAAATGCAGGAATGCATCCATCCTACATTAATCAAGCGCAAAGCCAAGTATAGCAAGGGCCATCTTATCAGAAAGTTGCATCATCCCACCAACCTCATCGACAACAATAATACTTCCTTGCACAACAACAAACCCCTATCATTCGCTAGTAGCAACAAGCTTCCTCCTACTAGTTGCAACAATAATATTCTATCATCCCCCAGCACTATCAAGTAGTTCCATATCCTCCACCATAATATGCTCACGTGCCTCAACAACAATAGCCTCCCTAGCAATCATCACTCCAAAATCCATTCCAATCCACCTATCTTGCTAGGCAATCTCCATATCCCACTCCACAATATCCACCTCAAAATCACCCTTATTCACCAGCACCACTAGATCCTTTCCAAATAGGAGTACTCACTCCAATACTGATCAATGCCAAGTGGGAAGGCATGAAGAATGCTCTTAAAGAGCTCCAAGCTGGCATAGATAAAAAAACCTTCAAGTTTGAAGAGGTGTGTCCCTATCCTTTTGACCAATCAATCACAGTCGTTCCTTTCCCTAAGCACTTCAAGACACCCAAGTTTGAAAAATATCAAGGGAAAGGAGACCCAGTAAATCACATCAAAGAGTTATATATGGCATGCTAAGAAGTGGCTTACAATGACAATTATCTTTTACGCCTATTCTCCAAAAGCTTAGGAGGAATTGTTGTTGAGTGGTTTTACAAAATACCCTAGAGGACCATCACAACTTTTTCTGATCTCTCTGAGAAGTTCATTGCTCAATATGCCCACAATGTCGAGAATGAGTTGACCTTACTAGACCTTTGCAACTCAAAATAGAAAAAAGGAGAAAGACTAGCAAACTACTTGCAATGATGGTAGAATCTTACTACCAGGTTATCATATCAATCACCTAAAAAGAATCTAACCAAGATCTTCATCAATAACCTACATCCCAAACTATCCCACTTTATGAGGATGAAATGTATCCAAACGTATCAAGATATCAATGGCAAGGGGAGAGATATTGAAAGAGGTCTCCTAGATGAAGGTACAATTTGACATCACAAAGATGATTCCCACAACAAATCTAGCAATGACAAACCTCATTACTAGAAACGTAACAAAAATGTTGTTACTAATGAAGCCACTGATACCAAGCATGTCTAGATCATTGTGGCCATCCCTACACTAACTTCTACATATCAATAGATCCATCAGCAACCTATACAACAATATCAGCCTCAAAATAATCAGTAGAACTATCAGTAGCAAGCACATCAAGCCCATCAAAGAAATCCTACCAATCAAGCTAATGCCATCTCTACTACTCCCAATCAAAACATGCCTAGAGCCTAGACTTATCAAAAGAGAATCTTCACACCACTTAGTGAACCTCTAGATGTTATCTTTCATTGAACGGCTAAATCCAACCTAATCACATACCCACAAATCCAATAGTTTGATGATGCCACTCCCAAGCCCAACTGGTACAATGATCATGAGTATTGTGACTATCATTGTGTCAAAGGACACACTATCCAAGTAGACACACCTGCACAAGCCTCACCTAATGCCAACTTGTAGATATATTAGAACGTGTTCCTGCAACAAAATGCTTGGAAGAACCAAGCCAATACCAACCCTTCTCCCCAGAACCAAGGCAAAGGAAAACAAGGAGATCATGTTGACCACAAGTATTACACTACTTCTTATATCAATTATGACAAATTTGTTGGATGTATAACCCAAGTTGAGCCCATAGTCAATGTCATCCACATCAAAGGAGCAAATACTCAGTGTGTTTTTACCACCCATGGAGGCCGGATAACTATTGTTGGTGCACATCCAAGGCCAGCACACAATGCACAATATAACCTCATAGAACATCTTGGGAATACACCATCCCAAATCTCCATCCTTGACCCTCTCTACACTTCACCCCTCCATTAAGAAATCCTTGACCGAGCCCTTCAGCAAGGACATGTCCCCATAAACATTAACAACATCCAGTTTGAGAACCTTGTGGGACATCTATCTACATCCTATGCTCTATCCTTCAAGCCATCTAACATACTAGCTATTGCACCTAACCATAATCTCCCTCTCCGTATCACCATTATGGTCAGAGATTTTTCCATTAAAAGGATCATGATAGATAATGGCACAGCCCTAAACTTGTGTACTTTGAAATTCATTCAGAAGATAGGATTTATAGAGGCTAACATATCACATGAAGTCATCACCATCAAGGCATACGACAACTTGGAGTGTACCTCTAAAGATACCATTCTTTTTCATATCCAGCTAGGCCTAGCAACACAAGACACCATTTTACATGTTGTTGATCTTGACTTACCATTCAACATCCTCCTTGGCCAACCATGGATCCATTCCATCAAGGCTATACTATCTACTTACCATTAGTGCATTAAATTTCTTCATCAAGGCACTGAGGTAACCATCCATGCAGACCCTCAACCCTTTGCATACTATCATGTGATGGAAGCATCATTCCCTCATTCCACCCATTGTCCTGGAACTGACATTGGCACTTCTATTGCTAGCTTGTCCTGATCTCATAGTGATCTAGAGACTATCCTTACCTCCACTCTCTCCTCCATCAAGATCAACAATCAAGGTTGTGGTGAATACACCTTGAATGATGCATTTTCAATAGGGGCCCTCCCACTTGATCCACATACGCAAGGGCACCTGAGTCACCGAAGCGAACCCACTAAAGCAAATCATCAAATCAAGCAAATGGGACCTATGAATTTTGAATCTTATGGCAACATAAACAGTCAAGAGATGGACCTTGACATCAATAGGTGGTTGTACAAAGATCCCTCGCCACTTGACACTCAACTTCTTGACTACTTCAAAGACAAATATCCACAATCACACAAGTACACCACTCAACAATGGAAATATCAAGGTGGTGGTCTAGGACCACAAGAAGGTGGAAGCAAAGATCCCATCACAGCATCAAAGAATCCACAACATCAAGGTCTTTGATTTAATACTCCTCACCTACGTAAACAAGAGCCAAATACCACAATTAGGGGCACCGACATGACCAACATTCCCTTATTGAATAGCCAGGATGACCTCATAGAGATCAAAGACATCCCCGAAGAGAAAATAAATAAATCATATGATGACATCTTCAATGATGATATCCTCCTAGGCACTTCTATCCTCCAACCACACACCATTAACCTCATAGAACTACCCCTCATCCACCCCAAACTCATAGACTAGGATCAACCAAGCATCATACACATTGATGAGTTCCAAAGCACACAAACGCTCCTAAGGTTCATGGGAGCATCAGGCCAAAAAATAGATAAAGATCTAGAAGCCACTCATGTCTGCAAGCTTGACCCCCAAGGATATTTCAAGGAGGAGGCAAGCTCTAGTTATAAAATTGAAATAGAAAAATAAAATAATGATTCCTTATGTGAAAACCCTTCTGGGGCGCATTCTGACTCCAAAAAAGATAAAATAAAGGGTGTATCTTCTGGTGAAAACCTCTTTGAGGTGATAGAAGATGGATATTTTCCTCTTACTCTTATCTAGGATTACTGACCTGAGTGGTCTCCCATCATCATAGAAGAAACCAAGCCAATCAACTTGGGCATTGAAGAATTTCCAAGAATCACCTACATTGCAGTATCTTTAACAAAGGGTGAAGAAATGACTCTCATTGTGCTTCTCTAAGAATCCATTATAAAATTTTCATGGTCATATGCACATATGCCTGGGCTCAATCCAAATCTCACTGTGCACAATCTTGCAGTGGATCCCAATGTCAAACCAGTAAAGAAAAAGATAAGAAAAATGCATCTAGAAGTGGCCTTGTTACTAAAAGAAGAGCTTGAAAAACTCCTCCAAGAAAAGATCATCAGATCTATTGATTATTCAGAGTGGATCTCCAACATGGTCCCAGTCATAAAACCTTCAGGATAGATAAGAATTTGTACAGATTTTAGGGACATGAATAAAGCATGTCCAAAGGATGATTTCTCATTGCCCAACATAGACATGATCGTAAATCTTATAGTGGGCCATGAGATGTTGTCACTCATGGATGGCTTCTCAGGCTACAATCAAATTTGAATAGTAGAAGAAGATCAATAGAAGACAACATTCACCACGCCATGGGGTACCTTTTGCTACAACATATTTCCATTTGGGCTCAAGAATGCAGGATCCATATATCAATAAGAAATGACAGCCATCTTCCATGATATGATCCAAAAAATCCTGGAAGACTATGTGTATGATATTCTTGCAAAATCTCAGACTTGAGGTAAACACCTAAATTCCTTAAAAGTGTGTTCAATTGCTTGCATCATTATGGCTTAAAGCTGAATCCAAAGAAATGTGTCATTGGTGTAACATCTGGAAAGCTTCTAGGTTTCATTGTATCATGGTGTGACATAGAAATTTATCCCAAAAAGGTCAAAGCCATTATAAATGCCTCCTCCTAGAATACTCAAGAAGCTCAGAAGTCTTAAAGGAAAGCTTCAATTAGTGTGATGATTCATATCATATCTGGAAAACAAGTTCTAACCATTCACACATCTACTCCGCAAGGACACAAGCTTCAAATGGGATCTCATCTGTCAAAGAAGCTTTGAGAAGCTCAAGGAATATCTAGCTTATAACTCTCCCATCCTTGTACCACTAGTTTCAGGATGCCTCTCATACTCTACATCTCAACAACCACTACAATGTTGGGGGCACTCTTAACACAACATGATGGTGACAAAAAAGAGAGAGCCATTTATTATATTAGTCGAGCTCTAGTTGGCTATGAGCTCAATTATTCACCAATGGAGAAGGCATGCCTTGCAGTGGTCTTTGCCACTCAAAAGCTTAGACATTACATTCTCAACCAAACAATCAAGCTCATCTCAAAGGTGGACCCACTCAAGTATTTGTTATCAAGGACAACTCTGACAGGCCGTATGGAAAAATGGGTCATGCTACTTAGTGAGTTTGACATCCAGTACATATATCAAATAGTAATCAAAGGACAAGTAATTTATGACCAGCTAGTAGAAGCACCACTGGTGGATGCCTATCCACTAATCATGGAATTCCCTAATGAGCACCTATGTATGATTGAAGAATAGCCCATATTGAAGCTATACTTTGATGGCTCCTACACATCGCATGGATCAGGGGTAGGAATCCTATTCGTCATACCTCAAGGTGAATATATTCCAAAGTCATTCAAATTATGATTCTTGTGTACTAACAACATTGGAGAATATGAGGCACTCATCTTAGGCCTCAAAATAGCTATCCAATGGAATATCATAGAACTGCAAGTGTTTGGAGATTCACATTTGATTATCAAACAAGTCCTAGATGAATATCAAACAAAGGATGACAAGTTGCTACCCTACAAAGAACTGGTGGATAAACTAAAAGAGCATTTCCTAAATCTATAGTTCACACAAATACCAAGGCTTCAGAACAAAGTGACCGATGCAATGGAAACCATTGGATCCTTATTGTAAATTCCACATGACTCATCTCAGTATGAATTCTTAGTCAAGCAGCTACACACACCTGCTTATGAGAATGTCGATTTAGAAATGGTGTGTGTCTTGGTTGGTCCTCAGTCACCATGGTACCATGATATCCATGCATATCTAAAAAATGGTATCATATCTCCCCATATCACCAATAACCAACACCAAAATTTAATTTGTAGAGCTTCCCGCTACCTTCTTGTAGCCAACACCCTTTATCATTGAGGATATCACAATATCCTTTCTAGGTATTTAGATTCAAATGAGGTTGTCTTGGCTTTACAAGAGGTCCACACTAGAATTTATGGTGCCCACATAAGTGGCATGGTTCTAGCAAAGTAGTTGCTTCAAGTTGGGTATTATTGGCCAACCATGGAACATGATGCTTGTGAGTTCCTCAAGAAATGTCTACCATATCAGCAACATGCAAATTTGATCCATGATCCAGCAAAAAACTTACAGCTTATTGCACCACCTTAGCCATTTTCATGTTGGGACTTTAACCTCATTGGCTTAATCACTCCCCTTTCCTTAGATGGACATAAGTACACAATAAAAGCCATAGAGTACTTCACAAAATGAGTTAAAGAGATTCCTCTTACCCTAACTACTGGCATCCAAATATCCAAGTTCATCCTTTACCATATCATTTGCTACTTTAGCATACCATCTACCATCTTCACTGACCATGACACACCTTTTGAAAACTAGCATGTGGATGATTTGTGTGCCAAACTCCACATCCATCACTATTTCTCGAGTCCATACTTCCCCCAAGGAAATGGCCAAGCTGAGGCAACCAATAAAACTATCCTAGAAATCCTCAAGAAGATTTTCCATGATCCTGCCCTCTGGGCCTATTGCACTTCTTATCACACTCCCATAGGAACCACCCCATATTCCCTTGTATATGGTGCGGAAGCCATTCTACCCATTGAGGTTGGTCTCCCATCATTGCAGGCCTCCATGAAGAACTATACCACTGATGAAGATTGTCACATGGCACGTCTCACACAACTAGATCTAATAGATGAAAAGAGATAGCAAGCATATGATCACCTGGTTGCATATAAGAATTGACTCAAAAGGAGTTATAATAAAAATGTCCATCCTAGATAGTTCTAGGTTGGCGACATGGTCCTAAAAGAAAATTAGAAGGTCTAAGCACATAGAGAAAAGGAAGGCAAGTTTGAGCCTACTTGGTTGGTCCCCTATGTTGTCATAGCATGCTTCAGCTTTAGAGCCTATCAGCTATCTACACTAGAAGGTGAGCCTTTGAATTCTCTAATCAACATCATACATCTAAAGAGGTTCTATGCCTGAACCAGATCCTACATATTTAGAAAATCCATAAAAAATCAAAAAGAAAAAATAAGAAAAATAAGAAAAGAAAAATAATCGTCCAATGGTGAAAACTTGGCAATTAAAGCACCTTGGACAAGTATGTTGGTGAAAACCTAGCAAACAGGCACCATACATAGTGGACTGAGTCCTTATCTATCAAACTCCCATCCCCCCATTCCAAAACCCAGTCTTTTTTTCTACCATCTCCATCCCCACCACCATCCCCCATCATTCCTCTCTTTTAATCCTCAAGAAAATCCACAATCCCTCCTATACATATCCTATACCATATCATGTATAGCACACTCCTTCATGTATCTATCTTGTATAACAAGATCTTCATGTCCCAAATCTTGAGCTTCTGTACATAGCCGTTATAAATCTTTTCATGTCCATTGTACATATCCTCGAGTCTTGTTGTACATATCCTTGTCACTCCTATAGCAACATTTGATCAAAAACTCTTGTCCCACTCAGCCTTGTACTTCAACAGCATCAATTATCGACTATTCTTGATCACAATGATTAACCTTGACCTTCATCATTTGCCAGCGAACAACAACACTCATTCTCCCATCAATCAATGGGTCCTTGAGGATGTATCCTTCCTCCTGTCAGACCTAATCTTTCACCAATCACACCAGGTACATGTTGATGTATCCTTCCACACATTTAGACCAATCTTCCCACCATCATTTGAATCAAATCTCTCTCCTTGGAAAAGGATGTCTTTTGGAGTTATCATTTTGGTCTTGGATTTTGTCCTTTGGATCTTGTTAATCTTTAATGGCTTCTCATTGCTTCTCTCCTCAAAGTCACCATGATCCTTTATATCATGATGCGCAATGAATGAGGACAATCTGGGGCAAGGTCCTTTGATTTCTTTCTTCTACCTGTGAGTTAGTCGAACATGACCCTTGTAAAGTTCACATGTAATCTTCTAGGTTACATGGTGCACTTGGGGAATGGCATTTGTTTGTGGTTTCTCCAACATTGTTTCTACCATGCTATCTCTTGGGTTCATGCATGATACTGGGGAAACCCTATGTTTATTTTTCACATTAGTCCTATGCAACGTTGGTGACAAGGCCTTGTGATCCCAATATCCTTGGTGGGTCTCTAATGTTTCTATATCAAACTAGGTTGTGCTCTCCACATTTACTCTTGGAGCTTCCCAAAATCCCCTGCATCCTACATCATATAGATTAATCTTGCATCTTGCATCTTTCATGTAGCTGCATCCTGCATTCCACCTCATCATGCATTCCTCCATCTTTCCTCTTGGAAGTTTGGTTCGTTATCCTCCCTTCTTCCCTCTTTTTTGTCTCATTTTGAGAAAATTCCACAATGTTTCCTCTTTGCATTATTTTCTCTAGGGGGCACATCCCCCTATTCCTCCAAATTCTAGCATGGGGCATCTTATTTTCTTTTCTTTGATGCTACACCACTTGTAGCCTTGCATCAAAGAGGGGAAAAATGTAGACACCTAAAAATCCATTAGAAAATAAAAGTATTTTTATTTTTCCAAAACCCCTGATGACATCATCATTTATTAATTAATTAATTAATATATTTTTATGCCATTAGATCCTCCTATTTTAATTAACCATCTTTAATTAAAGAATCCCTCCCCAAAGCATTTAAATCAACTTTAAGTGATTTTCCTCTATTGAATTAATATTTAATAAATGATGTCACATTCCCAAAATAAATTTTATATTTATTTAAAGCCTCAAAAGCCTAGAATCTTCTAGCCTTTCCTAAACCCTTCCAATCTTCCCTAAACCAACTTAGGAAATGTTTCCTACATTTCTTAGCCTAATCCAAGTCCTCTTTGACTTTTGGTCAAACCCTTCCCTTAACGAGCCTTACACACTCATTAAAGCCTCTTACACACTCTTTAAGGCTTCTTACAGCCTCATAGAGAGACCCATGTCTCTTCTTCCACACTTGTTCCCTTTGCACACTTCTCTAGTATTTCTCACACATATGTGAGCAACCCTAACCCAAGGTAAACCTTACCATACCCCTAACCTTACCTCAAACCTTACCCCTGACCCTAGCTCATCCTCCTAACCCAAACCCTTCCAAAAATCCTATAAATACCCTCATTTAACAATAGAAAATAAGAAATTTCCTTTCCATTTCATAGTAAACTTATAATGCCATTTTCATTCTAGCTCA
Source organism: Chamaecyparis obtusa (assembly GCA_027943335.1). NCBI lineage: Eukaryota > Viridiplantae > Streptophyta > Pinopsida > Cupressales > Cupressaceae > Chamaecyparis > Chamaecyparis obtusa. The sequence goes on along the minus strand of BSBK01004151.1, from coordinate 103,629 downwards.
TAGCTAAATTATATAATTGTTAGATTAACTTCATTTCAAGCTTGTTTTAACTCACATCATAGCTTAGAACTAATGGATTGAATTAGATTCTTTCATGTTTATGCATTTATCTTCATCACATCACATTTCATTTGGATAAAATCAATCTTAGCATAAGCATTATAGAACTTAAATCTTCATTTTTGCATCATTTAGTTCCTTGAAGCCTTAGGGGCAATTTGGGTGTTCTATAACCAATATTGTGTCATTTATGGGGTTTTCATGGATCTCAATCCTTCATAAAAAGCATTAGGGAATTTTTCTAGATGTTTAGAGAGCACATCCACATCCCTCTTATCTGAGAAAATCAAATAGTGCTTGGGTACATGTATTTAGGCTCAATCTGGGGTGGATTAGCTTATATGTTCGTATTTTGAATTGATATGATGCTAGATCAAAACCCAACATTTGCTTTTTTAATCCTTTCAAAATAGATATAGATGGCCTAGTATACACCATGTACTGAATGTCTAGGCATAGAATTTCTTTAGATGAAGAACATTGATCGGTTATCAGAGTTGTTCTCCTTCTATCATTGAGAGTTGATAGGCTCCACAACCAAAAGTAGCAATGACAACAAAGGGACCTAGCCAGTTGGGTTCAAACTTCCCTTTTTGTTCCTAATGGGATTGATTTTTAGTGTTCTCGCTCAAGACTAGATCACCAACCTAAAATTATTTGTGTTTGACTTTCTTGTTGTAGCCTCTAGACATTCATTTCTAATAAAATCTAAGATGATCATATGCAACTTGTCTACACTCATATAGTAATTCAAGCTCTTGCAACCTGGACACTCTGTAATCATCATCGGTTACTAGACGATGCATTTTGATTCTAAGAGATGGGATTTCAACCTCTATAGGTAGTACCACTTCAGTCTCATATACCAAAGAGAAAGGCATAGCCCCAATGGGAATTCTTATATTTATCCTATAGGCCCAATGAGTTAGATTGATCATGAGATGCCAATCTCTCCCTATCTTGTTGACCGTGTGATGCAAGATTTTTAGTAAGCTCTTATTAGATCCTTCAGCTTGTCCATTTCCCTGTGGATAGTAGATAGATGACCAATATTGGGTGATCTTGAATCTAGAACATAAGGAATCTAGGTCCTTTTTTTTGAATTCACCTCCTTTGTCAGTGATGATGGAGTGTGGGATACCATATTGGAAAATTATATAATTTAGGATGAACATAGAAATTTTCTTGTCAGTTGCTTGTGTCAATGGAACTGCCTCAACCCATTTTCTAAAATAATATGTTGTTGTGATTATATGGGTGTGACCATTTAACAGATGTGGATATATGGCTCCTATGAGATCAAATGACCATTGTTGAAAGGGCCATTGTGTTGTAAATGGAATCAACTCTCTACTTGGCACATGAATCAAGTTACCATGGACCTGGCATTTCTTGCAATTATTGGCATATTTCATGGCCTCTTTCTCCATATCTGGCCAATAGTACCCCACCTTAATGAGTTTTCAAGATAATGTTAAACCATTGGAATATGACCCACAAATACCATTGTGGACTTCCTTTAATGCCTGTTTTGACTATTCTCGCTCTAAACATCTAAGGAGTTTACCATCTAGACTTCATTTATATAGATCATTACCAATGATGACATACCGTGACATGTTTTAGCTAAGGTATCATTTTTCATGATGCTTAAGGGTATCAGGAACAACTTAGTCATGAAGGTAGGAATAGATAGTTTTGTAACATGAGGAATCATGACCAACAATAATGCAAATCATGTGGGTTTCTAAGAAATCATAGGCAGAGAATGACAATACTTCCACTAGGAACTCATAACATAGCTCATGTTCTGGTTGTTGCAGTAAAGATGACAGTGTAGCCATGGCGTTAATTGCTTTGTTCTCCATCCTTGGTATCTTTTCAAATGTGATAGAAATGAAGTAGTTATTTAGATCATCTACTATCTATTTGTATGAAATGAGCTTCTCATCCTTTGTTTGATACACATCATTGACTTGGTGAATGACTAGTTGGGAGTCTCCATGAATGTGCAATTCTCTTACTTTCCATTCTATGGCCAATTTCATTCCATTTAACAAAGCTTCATACTCAGCTATGTTATTAGTGCAAGAAAACTTGCTTCTTAATTCCTTTGGAATGGAGTATCCTTGTGGAGTGATGAACAAGATACTAGCTCCAAATCCATTTTGTGTGTAAGACCCATCAAAGAATAACTTCCATGTTCTTGATGATAGGTGCATGATAGATTCATCAGGAAATTCAACTTGCATTGGTTGGTCATCAAACATTGGAGCTTCAGCTAGTTGATCGGAGATTACTTTTCCTTTGATGGATTTACTTTTAACATACTCAATGTCAAATTCACTCAGTAGCATTACCCATTTTTCCAACCTACCTATGAGAGAAGCTTTTCTTAATAATTATTTCAATGGATCTATCTTTTCTACTAGGTGTATGGTGTGAGCCAACATGTAGTGTCTCATTTTTTGTGATGCAAAGGTCATAGCTAGACATTATTTCTCTATCATAGAGTAATTCTTTTCGTATGCCACCAAGGTTCAACTGATGTAATAGATAGCTCTTTATTGTTTATTTTCATCATGATGTGCCAACAATGCCCCCAGTGATGTATCTATTATGGAAACATACAATATCAATGGCTTTCCCTAAATAGGAGACATGAGAATTGGTGGATTTTCCAAGTATTTCTTAATGTGGTTGAAATTATTTTAACATATTTCACTCCATTTGTAAGTCATACCTTTATGCAATGTTTTAGTGAAAGGTTGTGATACATCAACTAACTGAGAGATGAAGCATTTGATAGATTGTAATCTTCATTGAAAAGTACACATTTGACTAATATTTTTAGGAGGTTGCATCTCCATGATTGCTTTTACTTTTTCTGGATCCACTTATATGCCCTTCTTAGAAACAATGTATCCTAGAATTTTTCCTGAAGTAACACCAAAGGCACATTTATTGGGATTTAGCCAGAGACTAAATTTTTCCATTCTATCTAGTATTGTACCCAATTCAAATAGGTGTTCAAATCTCTTCATTTATTTAGCCAATGTGTCATCTACATAGTCTTCCATGTTTTTATGCATCATATCATGAAATATAGATGTCATTTCTCTTTGATAAGTAGCACTAGCATTTTTTAGACCAAATGGCATTACATTCTAGTAGAAAGTACCCCATGCATAGGTAAAAGTTGTCTTCTCTTGATCTTCTAGAGCTATCTTTATTTGGTTATATCTAGAAAATCCATCCGTTAAGGAGTACGGTCATGTCCACTATCATATCAATATTTGGTAGTGGAAAGTCATCCTTTGGGCATGCTTTATTTACATCTCTGAAATCTATGCATACTTGAATAGATTTATCTAGTGTTGACACTAGAACGATGTTGGATATCCATTCAACATAGTCTATGACTTGGATGAATCTTGCCTCGAGTAATTTCTCTAGTTCAGGTTTGACAAGAAGTGCAATATGAGGTTGCATTCTTCACAACTTCTTCTTGATTGGTTTAACTCTTGGAGCTATAGAGAGATGATGCATAATCAAATTATGATCTAATACCAGCATGTTTGAATACTTCCATGTAAAGTTTATCTTTTTCTCCATTAATAATTTGGTGAATTCATATGTCTCCTCTTCTAACAAGGATTGTGCAACATGAATCAATTGAGGTTCTTCCATTGTGCCTAAATTGATAGATTGAGTTGGTTCAATCAAAATAGGTGATCTTTCCTATAAATTACTTGGAAGGACATCAAATGTCTCATCTTTGGGTGTCTTAGAGAGGATTTCATCCTTAGATATGTCTTTTGTTTTCGTACACACTAAAAAGGTGCACTTCTATGAACCATTACATGCAAGGTTGCTCAAGAATGAGGCCTCACAAAGTGGCTCATAGCTCTCTATGCATGGAGTTGCAAGGGACTATGATGTGTTTGCTCTCAGCTAGAGCTACAAGCTTGTGACCTTGCTAGTCAACCACACAATGAGAGATTCAAGTGAAGACAAGGGAAACAATGCCAATATCTCCAAGAATCCAATATGCAATGCAATGCAAGCTATATGATGATGCAATCTAAACTATGGAAATGAAAGTACAATGCAACTAATCTATGAAAGGAAATAGCAATGGATTACAAATCCTTCCTATTTAGACTATGTGAGCTTATTCTATTGCATAAAAGGAAATCTATACTAAGAATGCCATTATCATGCAACTATGAAAGAAAATATGAACTAGATGATGCAATGAAGCAATTCTTCAATGTCTTCAAACTCCAAATGCACCTAAAACCTGCAGCATAACATTAGCATAAAACATGGTATATGCAAATGAAGGAGAGAGCTCTCCTTTTATAAGAAATGCAAAGAAATGGACCATTGAGATTAAGAGGCAAAAAGTCTTAATCATCGGTGGAGCTTGAAAGAGGAGCAATCCATGTGCACAAGTATCCTCCAATGAGAGTGAAGTGTTGACTTTTGAGCCTCATGTGAGACAAAAGTGCTTTTTCTCCTTTTTATAAAATAGGAATAATGCTTTATTTGTGCAACTTAGGATAAGAGGAAAGTGGGGGCTTTTTATTTAATTAAAAGGGGAGGAAATATTCCTTTTAAATAAATAAAGACTTAGGATAAATGGTTAGCCCATAGGATAAAAATCGAATATATGATCGAAATTAAGACTTGATCAAGAAATTGATAATGTTGAAAATATTGATTATTGATCAAAATGATTCAGGATTGATAAATTGAATAAATGGGGCCCAAAGTCTAGGCGACCATTTTAGGGTGCATACAGTTTTTACTATTTTTGGCTCTAAGACTACCACATATTGGTTTTCACCCTTAGATATCTTTTTCTTTTTTTTTTTTATTCTTTTGACTGAGATATTTGATATCCAACTTTCTCATGTTGATTCTCAGTTCATTGATGGAATTTTTCATAGGTTCAACTACATTCAGGTAGCATGCTAAGGCATAGTCTATTTAGAAAGTATGGATATCATGGCTTGGATCTTGGGATGTTTGGTCAATAAGGTCAAGATGTTTGATAGTAAGCTGAGGGAAGGATAGTTTGACAGTGTTAACACATATAGTATTATCATCATTGGTTCTAATATGACTCTTGAATTATAAGGTGATATTACTACTTAAGATGTTTAGCTCAATAAGTGTCTCAATGTCATCATTGGATCATGTGTTAGTAATAAGTGAATCAGATCCATGAGATCTATCACATAGCTCTAGAATCATGTCAGTTACAAGTGTGTATTGGTGAATAACATCAATATATGTGTTTGTTATGAGCTCCTCTTCTTCTAGTTCTAGAATGACTCCTCATTCACAGTCATTAGATTCTTCACCAGGATCTCTGGGAAAATCAAGAATATGTGTAAAATCCAGATGAATTCCCCAAGAAAGGTTTCCTTTAGAGTTTGAGTGGAATTCATATTCATGTGATCCTATCTCAAAATCACTAGAGTGTCCCAAATGTTCATCTATGGTAATGGATATACCTTCTTGTTCTCATTTGTTTTCTGGGTCAATCAATTCTTGCATTGTGACTATGTCTTGTGTATGAGTTTGTTCTTGTGTAGTAGTAGGTTCTTGTGTGTCTACCACATTGACTCTTTCCTTAGGTTTCTTTTCATCATTAAGAAGGTCTAGGATGTGTTGAGTTATATGTTCATAAGGAAAAACATATGTCTTGTTTGAATCATCACTATCTTCATTATGTGTTTCTTCCTCTTCTTGAATATCTGTTCCTAGTCCTTTTTTCTTGATGACATGAGTAAAATTCCCACTAAGATGAAAAGGTTTTCTTTGATAACCTACACCTTTTGTATCTTTGTTTCTTCTTCCACAATTTTCAATAGGTTTTATGATACCCTTTCCTCTTGTTCCTAGATGTCATTTTCCAGTGTATACCATTTTAGAAATTAGCTTGTGTCCTAGTCCATAGGATTTTGAAGGAATCTTGACTGATTTAGAGGCACATTTTTTAACCATTTGTGATTGAGATTTATCTTTGTATAACCAAGCTAGTATAGCCTCTTCTTCATCTATTTCTTGTTTGAACACCTTTTCGGTGATGAAACTCCCGTCATAGATGATATGTGGTTCTTTAGTTATAGGTTTCATTTTCTCTGAAGGTTCTCCATAAGATTTAGGCGAGAGTGGGAGAGATGTAAGAGATATAACCGGTTCTATTATGTATTCTCCCATACCTATATCTATAATTTTGATGTCTTCCATTTTGGATGTGGAGGCTATATCACTATATTTTGTCTAGAAGACTCTCTATTGTTTGGAAAAAGTTTGTTGGTACTTTCTTTCAAATCATTGCATGGTACTGATAGATCTGCGGGTATTGTGTCCTCTACTTAATCATATGGGAACTTGACACATTGATGGTATGTTTATGGTATCACTTACATTTCATGAATCCAAGGCCTTCCTAAAAGGATGTTATAGGCCAGTGGGAGGTCTAGTACTTGACAAGTGATGTCTCTGATTACAAGTCATGTTCTGATAGGTAGCACAATGACTCCTTTTGAAGATCTTTCTTGCTCATCATATGCTTTTATTATTATTTTCTTTTTCAGATCAATAGCATCTTCTGATAACCCTAGTTGAGTAACCAGATTATATGAACAAATGTTTAGACTAATGCCTCCATCTATCAATACACATTTGACATGGCAGTTTTCAATCATGACCTCAATATGTAACGACTGATTATGTGGGTGACTTGGTGAATTTTCATCTTCCTCTAAAAAGGAGATGTATTGAGGAGATGTTAAATGACCCAACATGGTCTAAAATTGATTAAGATCAAGCTCTTTTGGAACATTACAATTGATGAGAGCTTTGTCTAGAACTGCTCGGTGAGCAGCATAAATCCGAAGTAAATCAAATATGGAGATCTTTGCATTGGTGTGTTGGAGTTGTTCAATAATGTTGTATCATGAGGATGTTCATTTGGAATCTTTAGAATCAGAAGATTTAGATGCAGTCCTTTGTTTAGTTGTTGATGTAAGATTGAGTGGCACTTTCATGGCTTTTGATGAACTTGAGTTTAGTCCTGGAAGAGTTACATGAGCTTGAGATCTAGTGACCGCGTTGGCCAATCTATTGTTTCTATCTTTCTTGACAATGGTGATGACATTGCAATGTTGAGATGTGCATGGCTCTACCATGTTGATTACATCATTGTTACCAGAGTATGTGTAATTAACCTTAGCACCCATATTTTGTTTGGAGGAAGATGATTCTCCCTAAGTATGTGATGGGCCTCTAAAAGGCCATCTTTCTTAGTTCTTTTTATCCTCCTTTTAAATAGTTATTTGCAAGCAGACATGAATTTATGTCTTTTAGGCATATGAACTTATGGTTTTTATATATATGTTATGTGAAGACATGAAATAGAAATGTGGATAGTTTAAAGACATGATATTTTCTTGAATTCATGGATAGGAATGGTATACTGCAGTAGCTATACATGCTGATGAATGTTTCCTTGCCTGTGCTATGTTTTGGGTAGTCTTCCTCCTATAGCCATAGAACTTGCAAGAGTGTTAATTAGAACTTTAAACCTCTTTCCTAATATTAATGATAAGAATATATATGTATATGGAAGGTTGTGTGTGCATTGATTATTTTGTAGGTGTTTGTTGTGAGCATTCAAGGACTGACATTATGGTGCTTGAATAGTCAAAGCCAACCGTTGTTGCAAGATCTTTGCAAGAGGGGAAAGTCAATTACTATTTTTTGTTGCATGTAGCATGTGGCTTTAGTTCCCTAAACATGCTATATTACTGGGAGATTTATTCATGATTAATGTTGTTTCTATTCTGAAACTTTATGAATCTGTAACGATTCAAATTTATGGAGTGATCTTAGATTTAGGAGGTAGTTGTAGCTTTTCTTCAAATAAATGACTATTGTAACTCTTTAGGAGTTAGTGGAATTAGTTGATTTTCATAACAGGACTATTTTTTCTGTGATACTATTTTTCATTCAAGTGTAATCATTTTCCATGAATGAATAGAATGCACAGTTTGAGTTTAAATCTTTTATCTTGATTGTATTTTCTATTCACTCATCCAAGGGGGCCCACTTGGTGAGTGAATTTCTCTGTTAGAGTAGAATTCATTTTCTTGTTCATTTCTAAACAAGTAGAACTCTGCTATTCTTACAGCCACTGATAACAGAATTGGTAGACTGTTCCTGCAGCATAGGTGGTTAGAGTAACTCCTGACCGTGATTGCATGCTTTGTTAGAGTAAATTTATTTACTAGTTTTAGCATAGTTTTCCTTAAGCTCAAGCATTTTTATTTCATAGGTTAGTCATAAGATTGAGAGAGTTTGAAGCATATACTTTGCGAATTCCATTCCAAGTTTACATCCCTAGTCGATAACTAAATGAGACTGAATAATTCATTTAGAAACCATTTAGGGTGTCCAATCCTAAAATAGGCAGTCCATTGTTGTGGGTTTCTGATACCATTATTTGGCCAAGCATTTTTGGTGCCATTGTCAGGGGTGGTGGTAATTCAAACTTATCTTAGTATTTATATTTTTAGTTCTAATAATTTAAAGCTTTGTCTTAAGCAAGCATTTTATGCATAGAAGGAGAGACCACCTTGGGAGATTTATTCCTCATAATAATCAGGAGAAACCATTTGATATTTTTCAACCTGAGGAACCCCAAAATGAGAATGAAGAAGAAGAACCCTTTTAAAATCTATTTGTTGACACTCAAGAATGAATATCCTCACCTTCATCCTCTGAAGGATCACTACATTTGAATGACATTTTTTTTTAACCTGAGTATCAAGACAACGCATTTTCTCTTTTATTTATCAGCCACCACAACTAGGTCCTCCTCCAAGAATAGCTCAGCCTACATTTCCTTTTCCTATCCCTCCTCAAAAAGGTAATCAAAATTTGAAGAACATGCCTATTGCTACACTTCTCAAATTCTATAGCCTTATTACAGAAGACCCTGAAACCTTCCTCTTTGAGTTTGAAATCCTTTACAAGAGTTATGACTACACAAATGACACTCACAAGCTGAATTTTTTCCCATCTACTCTAAAAGAGGCTACCTTGAGATGGTTTATGGGGTTGGGCACCAACACTCTGGCAGATTGGCCTACAATGATCAATATGTTCCTTTCAAATTATAAAGAGTAGAATAGGGGTCAAGATTTGAAAGGGGGTGACATTTTCAAAATGTCCCAAAAGGAAGATGAAACCTTGGAGGATCATGTCTCAAGGTTCATGTTCAACCTGCAATGTAATACCTAGCACCAGCTAAATGAGGAATCACAAAAGCATCTTTTTATGAAAGGTGTACATGATGGTAGCATTGAAGCCTTAGATCTTATGTCAAGTGGTGACATCACTCAGAAAAACTAGGCTGACATAAATAATATATGTCTAAATTATTCAAGGACTACTATGAAGAATGGTAGGGGACTTAGAGACCTACCACATAAGTCCAATGGTATTTTGGGGGTATCTAAGATAGAGCTATCCAATCTTCTATCCAACTTCAAGAAAGACATCATCAATGATGTTGCCACTCAGCTAGATAGTATGCAAGAAAGAAGGAAGAAGGAGGAGGCAGATGCCATGCTGGCCAAATTCTTCTCTCATTGCAGAGAAAAGAAGAGAAATTATAGGTGCAAGATAGTTGCATCTATGGACACTAATTCAATGCCCACTGAGTTTAAAGCCATAGATGAGGAGAATGAAGAAGTTTTCTATGTTGTCAAAGGCATCCATGGGCTCAAAGACAAGGTATGCCTCTAGACCCCTTGAATAATTTTGGTTATAATAATAATAGTAGTCAATGGCCAAGCCATGCCCCTCAAAATTCTACCCCTCAAGGACAAAATTGGAATTATAACTAGTCTAACCAACAACCACACTATAACCAATCCTATCAACAATAAATGCCATGTCCCCCATACCAATAGCAATATAACTTCTATCAGTAGCCACAACAGAATAACCAATGGCCACCAAATGGTAACTAGAAACAACAACCTCAATGGGGACCTAACCAGCCTAGTCAGCACAAAACTCTCACACCTCCACCTCAGCAACAAGCTATTATGCCTCTACCTCTTGTAGCCAACAATAACCCTCAAAAGCCAACACAACTTCCTGCACAACCAACTCCAAATCCTAACAACAAGTAGCAAGCTTATTCCTTGCAAGTAAATGATATCCATCTCAGATTAGGGACTATGTTCCCTACACCTAAGGAGCCTATAATAACTAGAGTTGTTGATGTTGAGGACATACCTGTGAACCAACCTACTGATGTTCCACCTATTCCTCAATCTACACCAATATTCAAAAATCCCCCTTATCCACAAAGATTGGCTCAATCAACTCCTCTAGAATAAAATCCTATAGAAGCTAATTTAATTGATCAACTCAAGAAAATGAAAGTGCAAATCCCCTTGTTGGATGCCCTTAAAGAAGTCCCAATTTATAAGAAGGAAATAAAATAAGCCTATATTAAGCAGCCCTAAAGGAGGAAAATAGACCCTGACACTGTCCATTTTCTAGGATAGCTTTCTAATCTCATTCTAAGAAAAGTCTTAATGCCCAAGTAATCTGATCCAAGGTGTCCAGTGGTCACTATTCATATTAATGGTATCCAAATATAGAATATCCTGATTGACCTAGGAGCACCAATCAATGTCATGACTAGGGAAGTTTTGTTGAGGCTCAACATTATTGGTTTACAAGATACACCTACAATATTATAATTAGTTGATAATTCCACTATTAAGCCAGATGGCATGGTTGAAGATATTGTTGTAACACTAGATTCATTGGATAACCCTTTATATTTCATAGTCATGTCACCCAAAGCCACTCTAGGAGGATATCCATTAATCCTAGGATGACCTTGGTTTGCCACAACTGATGCTTACATTGCATGTCGCTCATGAAAAATGACCATATCAGATGGGATAAATACCAAGAGGCTAACTTTGTATTCTCCAGCAAAACCCCAAGTAGAGCTTGACTAGGTTCTCTAGCCAAATTTAGGTTATGCTTCCCTTGAAGAAAATTCAGTGCAAAAGTTCATGGTCATTGAAGCAAATCCATTTATGGTGTCACAAGAAGAAGATGATATACTCATAGCAATTCTCACTAACCAGTATGGTTCTAAGGCATCTTCTTGTGTTGTCCCTAATTGTTACTTCCAAACAATATTTCCCAAGCAGACCTCACCTTAGTCTCCTGCAACATTTGATTATCTCCACACCTTGTTTCCTTATGAAATAAAGTCACCATCACTTGTAGAAATTTTGATGCTAGATAAGGTCAAAAGAGTTGAAATTTCCTTAGGGAAAGATTTAAATGTTAATAAGAATCTCACTACATCTCAGATGTCCACTCTTCTCAAACTTTTGCAAGAAATTCAGCAAGCCTTTGCATGGGATTATATTGATATGAAGGGGTTAGACCATAAACTTTGCACCAATAGAATCTATATAAGCCCTGAGTGCAAGCTAGTTAGACAAGCCCAAAGGAGAATTAATCCTACTTTAAGAGATATAGTAAAGACAGAGTTGCAGAAGATCCTTAGTGCCATTTTCATTTATCCTATTTCTGACAGCCAATGGGTTTCTCCTCTAGTAATTGTCCCAAAGAAGGGGGGAAATGGAGAGTTTATGTAGACTATAGGGAGCTTAACAAAACCACTAAAAAGGATCACTTTCCATTACCTTTCATTGACCAAGTGCTTGATAATCTTAATATAAAAAGTAATTTTCATTTTTAGTTGGCTTTAGTGGATATAACCAGATCCAAATATCACCAGAAGACTAGGATAAGACAACATTCACCTATCAATGGGGAAAATTTGCTTACTTGGTCTTACCATTTGGATTGTTTAACACACCTGCTACTTTCTAGAGAATAGTTCTTGGTATTTTCTCTGACATTTCTGCTGACTATGTTGAAATATACATGGATGACTTCACTACTCATGGAACTACATTTGAGGAGGCACAAGCTAACTTGGAGAAGGTTCTCAAGAGATACCAGGAATATAACCTCCCCCTTAACAGTGAGAAGTGTTACATGATGATGGAGGAGGGATTTGTCTTGGGACACTACCTTTCATCTTTTGGAATCTAGGTTGACCCTGCAAAAATTGTTGTCATCAACACACTTCCCACATTGGTCAAGAAGAAAGATGTTAGGAGTTTTCTTTTCCATGTTGGTTATTATAGAAGATTCATAAAGGATTTCAGCCAACTTGCAGCACCTTTGTACAAATTGATAAAAAAGGAAGCCAAGCTTGATGGTCTGAAGACTGTGAAGCATCATTTCAACAACTGAAAGATGTTTTGACAAAAATACCTATTCTTAGAGGACCTGATTAGAAGCTACCATTTCACATCCACACTGATGCATCTGGCTATGCCATTGAAGCAATCCTAGGATAGAAGAAAGGTATCATTGAGCATGCTATTTACTATATTAGTAAACACTTGCAAGGTGTTGAGCTAAATTATACTTATATCACCAAAAAAGAGTTGTTAGTAGTCATCTATGCACTCAACAAATTTAGGCACTACTTCATAAGTTATGAATTATTTGTATAAACTAATCATTCATCCATCAAATACTTGATGAAAAATCCTACCATTAGTGGCAGATTAGCATGCTTGTACTCCTCATGTAGGAATTTGATGTGAAGATAATTGATAAACTAGGAAAGGCTAATGTGGTGGCCACTTTCTTATCAATATTACAAGTACCAAATGATCCTACAAAAATTGATGATAGCTTCCCTGATGAACACCTATTTTCCATTGATTATTTCAATCCATGGTATGCAGACATAGAAAAATACCTTGCTATAGGAAGAACACCGCCTCACTTCTCGCCTAAACACCGCCGACTTCTAGTTGAGAAGATTTTTAACTTCTCATGGATCTCAGGCTTTATGTTCTATACAGGTCTAGACTAGGTCACCCAAATATGTGTTCAAGAGGATGAGACTTATGACATTCTACGGGCATGTCATGATGAGCCGTGTGGAGGCCATTTTGTAGTGAAGAGAACAACCTATAAAATTATGACAACTGGATACTACTAGCCTACTTTTCATAAGATGGAGAAAAATATACAAGGCACTGTGATAGATGCCAGTGCATGGGGCACCCAACAAAGCTAGATGAAATGCCCTTGCAACCTCAGGTAGTGGTGACACCATTTGACAAGTGGGGTATTGATTTTGTTGGACCCATTGAGCCATCTTCTCATGGGAAGTTGTATATCTTAGTATATTGTACTGACTATGCCACAAAGTGGGTCAAAGCTAAAGCCATGAGGCATGTCATGGATCAAAAAGTCACAAAATTTGTTTATGAATGTATATTCACCAGATTTGGAGTACCACAGGAGATAGTCACAGATCAAGGAGCATAGTTTACCTCAAATCTTATCTCAGAGTTTATGTAGGAATATATGGTGCACCATGGTAAATATTCACCATATCACCCTCAGGCCAATGGCTAGATAGAGATAACCAACTAGGAGATAGAATCCATCCTAACCAAGATAGTTGATGTTCACAAGAATTATTGGGCTACCCATCTTCCTGAAGCCATTTGGGCTTACCAAACAACATGGAAAAGCACAATTGGGTTTACCCCTTTTGAGATGGTGTATGGAAAATATGCATCCATGCCTATTGAGTTTCAGCATAAGATGCTCAAAACATCCTTGGACTTGTATATTGATCTTAATAGAGCCCAAGAAGACCATTTATTACAATTGAATGGGTTAGATGAATACAAGAAATCTGCACTCCATAACACTGAATTGATCCAACAACAAAGAAAAAAATGGCATTACAAATTCATCTGAGAAAATAAATTTTTAGTGGGTGATTGGGCACTATTGTATGAATCCAGGTACTAGCACATGCTAGGAAAATTTCCAAAAAGGTGTATCGAGCCCTATGAGATAATCTTCGTATTTGATAATGGAGCAGTTCAACTTTCTACCATTGACCTTGTATGGTTCAAGCTACTTGTCAATGGGCATAGAATCAAACTCTACAACAAACCATCCAGTCACGAGGAGTTCCTATAGCAGTTTCAACACAGCGATGGCACACTCACTCCTACAGCAGAAGCATCTGGGTCTCCTACCTAGATTTTTGCCGATTCTTAATTCCATTCAAGAACTCCATAATAAACATTTCACATTCTGTAAAATTATTTCTCTGTAATAAACTCCACCTCACCTTCTCTCTCCTCCACCTTTACATACCATCCCATCACTCCATCAATGCAAGAAATCTTTTCAGAACACTCTTCTTGGAGTGCTCTCTAGGTTTGTGCCACTTACTTTTGTACATATTTTATTTTATTCATTATTTATTAGGAATGCGTGTCATTTTAATTTTCTTCTCTTGCATCTGCTGGCCTAGTGGGACCCATGCCTTTACTTAGTTGGGGGGAGAGAAATATTCTATTTTCAAAAACTTCAAATTAGCATGTAAACATTGAGTTTCTTGTCTTTATGAGATGACTATCATCATGTGCTTGTTAATCTACCTTTTTGTGATTGCATCATCATACTTGTAAGGAAATTAAAGATATTAAAAGCTGAAGTTTAACTTCTAATGATATGTTCATGACATATTCGGGGTGGTAGGCCTTGATATGAGTGAACTATTTTGAGATTTGGTGCAAGCGGAAATATCATTAGATTTCATGCACTAAACTCTTTTAATTTCATGAAGTAAGTAGCATTTGGTTTGCCACCTTTTTGGTTTGTAACGTCCAGTACCATAGCACTTTGAATTCTTTTAATTTTCCATTATTATGCTCTATGAAAATACCAAGCTTCTGCAAAATTTAAATTTTCTATTCATAATAATGGGAGGAGATCTTCAGAGGCATGAGCCAGTGGATCACAGGGTTTTGTTGGATGATGCATCCAGTTGTGAAATGTTCAGAAGGAAAGGGTGGTTGGACTACTACTTGAGTCTCAAGGGGTTCAATGAAGAAGTTTCTCTATAGTTTCTAAGCACTTTGAAGGATGGATTTGTAGTGTTCAAAGGTTTAAAAATTGAATTTACAGAGGATGTTGTGGTTGAAGTGACCGGTTTTCCACAAGAAGGTGATTAGTGGATGAAGGACCTCAACTTGCATTTGGCTAGGGCTTAGCTCACCTTTCACGGTGACCCCTAGCTAGACGTAGATAAGAAGCAAGGAACCTCTAGAATATCCTTACCCTTGGAATTCATTTAGCCAGCTGCATTCATCATCCAGTACTTCACCTGTTAAGGGCATTAAAAGTATTTGCATGGCCTACATTTTAAAATTTTGAGTCATCTTCGACATGACAATAGACCGGTAAATCTTCCCAACTTCCTATTCAATATTGTGAAAAAGAAATATTCCTTAGTTCAGTCAGGAAAAGACTAGTCTATTTCACATCATTCTTTGATAAATTTAATTGTAGAGAGAGAATTAAATAAACAATTGATTGGGACATGGGAAGAATTTCTACAAATGAAAGAGATAGAACCTAGGATGGTTGATCCTAGAGGCCAAGGTGTTGGGTGAAGAGGAAAAACATCCACTGGGGTTTGCAAAGTTTTCCAAAGGATAGAAAATGTTCTTGAAGCTTCCCCTTCCATTTCTAGACCATCCAGGAAAAGAACTTGCAATGTTGGTGCCTCCACTTCTAGAAGAAAGAGAAATAAAAATAAAGAGACTGTTAATGTCCCTTGAATCCACCATCTACAAAGACCAAGTCCACCTCTAGGAGAGACAAGGGTAAAACTATGGAGACAGAAGAGGGAATATTAGAGTAGCAACCTGGTAGTGATAATGATAATGTTGATGAAACCTTACATTCATATGGGGAAGAAACTCCAAAAGAACCTCCTGAAGCAGCTAAGGAGGAAATGACCACTAGCAGGAGAAAATGAAAGAATCCTCCATGCTCATCCATAACCCCCAGAAGAAGAAGTACAAGGATTTTTTAAAGTAACATAGATGTTGTGGCTTCTATTCCAATTGTTAACCTAGAATCCTTCGGATCTATGGAGAGGTCCTCTTCGGAGGAAATGTTTCAACAAAATGTAGCCAGTGACACTGAATTCAACAACGAGAATCTACAAACAGAAGTTAACTCTAGTGTTACCTATATATTTATTGATATTGATGAGGATTCTGAGGAGGCTGAAGATTTTTTAGATAACTCTATTAAGAAAGACATTCATAGTGATTCAGAGGAGTCTCCTTCTAAAGAGTACCCAGAGTTTGGAAAAGATATTGTTAAAGAAGTGTTATAACAACTTAATTAGGATGGATTAGAGACATTGGATAGGGCAGTAGCTCAATATAGTGCGAGGGAAATGTAGTGAAAACCCTTATTTTATTGAATGGATAATCCTCCACACCAAAAGCATAGTAAAAACCCCTCACCTAGCATCTGGCTGGGCATATATTCTCAATCATGAACCCTTGCCACTGCTTGACTTGTCTACACCACTAGCTGCAGAGATAAATTTATATCAACAATTGTTGTGGGAAAGGGAAAAATGGAAATTAGAGAGGGAAAAACTAAAATGTGTCATTGATGAGCAAGGCCATCAAATAGAGCAAAAATAAGACCAAATTTGGGTTCTAAAGATACAAATTGATCAAATCACATAGCTGATTGATGCAGAGCACATCGATGGTATTACATAATCTGCATGTACTTTGTTATCTTTCTCAAATCTTTATGGAAGACATCTAATAATCTGCATATCATCCTTTATTTATATATAAGCATCTATTCGAGGCTCACTATCTTTTGATATTCTAAAAACTAATAGTATTCACCATAATATAATAACATCAACCATATCTTAAACTCAATACTAATATTTGATTCATCTCATCATTATTTGATGACTATAACAAGCCTTATGGTTTCTCCATCACGCGGGTCTGTCACAACATGAATAAATATCCAGCAAGGGTTGAGTTCATCAAAGGACAATCTCACATATAAGACTCCACAACTGTCATCTTTGGGATGGACCTTTGCTATCACTCAGGCCTCCCAACAAATCAACTTAGTTTATTCCCAATTGGAATCCCATAGACTCATATAATTGAATGCCTTTTGCAGTCCAAAGTAGTGAATATTATTTGAATTCAGTTTCTCCAAATCAAGCAACTATCATTCATAATAATGAAATTGATTGACTTCAAACTAAACATCAAACTGGTTTCGAGAACTGATTGTAATGAGACAACATTAACATTTGAAATAATCAACACTTTACCGAACATAAGACTATTGATGTCCCAAATCGGACTGCAATAAACTGATACATAAACCAAATTGCAAATACATTAACCAAACATCCCCAAATTGGGACTATTAAGAAACTGATTCATAACCAAGATAAACTCTTTGACATCAACATGAATCAACTTATATCCAAACAAAATAAAGATCTTTGCATTCAAACTATAGGAGATATTAAACAGAAGACTTCAACAAAATTTTAAAAACTCGAATGATCAAATCCTTTACAAGACATTTCAATAAAACTAAAAAGATTACATAATATCGATGGCTCTTTGGCTGGAGGCCAAAGAGCCTAATTCTTTCCACACTTTTCACTCTCTAATCTACAATCTACTCTCTCCTCTGTAGTTCAATTACAATTATGTCCATTTAAAGACAATCTTGGACGGTTACAAAACTATACATCTTCCATCACCGTTCACATTTAGTTTTGATGAAAGATATTACAAGATAATTTAATAAATGAACCCTTTATTGACATGGTTCCATGAAAATAAACATTTGTTGAAATGACTTAAATAATATAAAATTTGACGATGGAGGTGCCCCTGCACCATACTCCCAAGCTTTAAAATTTTCCAGGTCCCATGGAAATGCTTGGGTGAGAATCTACAACCATCTTCCCCTCTTCATCATTATCACTACATCGACACCTCCACTGCTTTCTCTTTCTCTTTCAACTAACTCCTACCAATGGAGTTACGCTGGTCATCTTCAATGGTGCTTCTTCCATTGCATAGTCCACTCCTTCATGTTGTATCACCACAACCTTTGTCCCTCACCTGGGAGTCCCATCATGCCTTTCTTCCCAGTTTGTTGGTGATGCATAATGGACCATCATCTCTAGCCCTGGATCATCTCTCATGATCCTCTTGGTAGATTTTCCTATCCACCTACTACAGCTGAGTGAACCGGCACCAATCTGCAACCAAAACTTCATAAAAAGAATCTAAAATAAACACAACATAGCGCTAGGTCCTGGTGTGAATCCTCACACTCTCAAGAGCTTCTAGCTCTGATACCATTCTAATGCAGAGCACATTGATGGTATTACACAATCTACATGTACTTTGTTATCTTTCTCAAATCTTTATGGAAGACATCTAAAAATCTACATATCATCCTTTATTTCTATATAAACATCTATTTGAGGCTCACTATCTTTTGATATTTCAAAAACCAATAGTATTCATCATAATATAATAACATCAACCATATCTTAAACTCGATACTAATATCTGATTCATCTCATCATTATTTGATGACTAGTACAAGCCTTATGGTTTCTCCATCACGCAGGTCTATCACAACATGAATAAATATCCAGCAAGGGTTGAGTTCATCAAAGGCCAATCTCACATATAAGAATCTACGACTGTCATCTTTGGGATGGACCTTCACTATCACTCAGGCCTCCCAACAAATTGAATCAATTTATTCCCAATCAAAATCCCATAGACTCATATAATTGAATGCCTTTTGCAGTCCAAAGTACCAGATATTATTTCAATTCAGTTTCTCCAAATCAAGCATTTTTCATTCACAATAATGAAATCATGACTTCAAAATGAACATCAAACTAGTTTTTGGAACTGATTGTAATGAGACAACATTAACATTTGAAATAATCAACACATTTCCAAACAAAAGACTGTTGATGTCCCAAATCAGACTGCAATAAACTGATACATAAACCAAATTGCAAATACATTAACCAAACGTCCCTAAATTGGGACTGTTAAGAAACTGATTCATAACCAAGATAAACTCTTTGACATTGAAATGAATCAAATTATATCCAAACAAAATAAAGATCTTTGCATTCGATCTGCAGGAGATATTAAACAAAAGACTTCAATGGAACTCTAAAAACTCAAATGATCAAATGCTTTACAAGATGTTTCAATAAAATAAAAAAGATTACATAATATCAATGGCTCTATGGCTGGAGGCAAGATAGCCTAATTCTTTCCACACTTTTAACTCTCTAATCCACAATCTACTCTCTCCTCTATAGTTTGATTAGAATTATGTCCATTTAAAGACAATCTTGGATGGTTACGAAACCGTACATCTTCCATCACCATTCACATTCAATTTTGATGAAAGATATTACAATATAATTTAATAAATGAACCCTTTATTGACATGGTTCCATGAAAATAAAAATTTATTGAAATGACTTAAATAATATAAAATTTGACGGTGGAGGTGCTCCTGCACCACTGATTCCTGAGCTCATGGCATGCAGATCACCATCTCCGGTGTATGAATTGTTCCTTGAGGAATAGTTTGTTAATTTCAAATTGATAAGAATTGTAGAAGGGCTCAGTCCCTTTGTTTCAACCCCCATGAATTCTATGATGCATTCCAATCTGCTCCAATGAATCTAAAAAAATTATTATGTGAACTATACCTACATAACTTGGCAGTGCCATATGATACAGAATGGAACTCACTCCTTTATGTAGGAGATGTGCAATTAAGGGTAGTTATGTCCTGGATGCAGAATGAAATAAGTAGGGAGTACCAAGTTGCACCTTATAGAAATAATGAGATGATAGCTCCCTTGCTTATGAGGCCTGAAGTTGAACATTCTAGGTAGACATTTCTAGACTGGCTTTCTATTACAGTAAACCCAAGTGGAGCTAACAAAGTGTACCCATTAAGAGAGAAAGCTTTTACAGATTGGGATCAGCATTCATCTCGATATATTGTAGTACAATCATTTCCTCAAGACAGAGATGGATACGGATGTCACATGATCTGAAGGCAAGGTAACCTTACTCTCCATAGAATTTAACCCTTTCTACTAGAAGATTCCCATGGTACATCATGTTAGGAAGGAGTCTGCTCAATTACTAGTTTCCATTAAGGTTTCAGCCTCTTGTACTCCTATAGTCATTACTAACAATGAATGACAATGTTGAAAATCATGACATGTGTACAGAAGTCCAGCAATGGGAAAGGCTCAGAGAAAATCATGTGCATTTTGATTATGTTAAAGATGAGCCTGGGGAAAAGATAACTAGTGACTTGAGACTACGTGCCAGAATCTAGAATTTCATGATTGTTGGGGACTAGCAATAGTGCAGTTGCAGGGAATGAAGGGCCTCTAAAAGGACATCTTTCTTAGTTCTGTTTATCCTCCTTTTAAATAGTTATTCGCAAGCAGACACGAATTTATGGTTTTCAGGCATATGAACTTATGGTTTTCATATGTGTGTGTGTGTGTGTGTGTGTGTGTGTGTGTGAAGACATGAAATAGAAATGTGGATAGTTTAAAGACATGATATTTTCTTGGATTCATGGATGGAAATGGTATAATGAAGTAGCTATACATGCTGATGAATGTTTCCTTGCCGATGATATATTTTGGTTAGTCTTCCTCCTGCAGCCATATGACTTGCAAGAGTGTTAATTAGAACTTTACACCTTTTTCCTAATATTAATGATAAGAATATATGTGTATATGGGAGGTTGTGTGTGCATTGATTATTTTGCAGGTGTTTGTCGTGGGCATTCAAGGACCGGCATTGTGGCACTGGAATAGTCAAAGCCAACCATTTTTGCAAGATCTTCGCAAGTGGGGCAAGTCAATTACCATTTTTCTATTGCATGCAGTGCGCAGATTTAGTTCCCTCAACATGCTCTATTCCTCAGAGATTTATTCATGATTAATGTTGTTTCTATTCTGAAACTTTATGAATCTGTAATGATCCTCATTTATGGAGTGATCTTAGATTTAGGAGGTAGTTGTAGTTTTCCTTCAAATAAATGACTATTGTAACTCTTTAGGAGTTAGTGGAATGAGTTGATTTTCATAACAGAACTATTGTTATTGTGATACTATTTTTCAATTAAGTGTAATCATTTTCCATGAATGAATAGAATGCACAGTTCGAGTTTAAATATTTTATCTTGATTGTATTTTCTATTCACTCATCTAAGGGGGCCCACTTGGTGAGTGAATTGCTCTGTTAGAGTAGAATTCATTTTCCTATTCGTTTCTAAGTAAGTAGAGCTCTACTATTCCTACAGCCACTGATAACAAAATTGGTAGATTGTTCCCTGTAGCATAGGCAGTTAGAGTAACTCCTACCCATGATTTCATGCTTTGTTAGAGTAAATTCATTTACTAGTTTTAGCATAGTTTTCCTAAAGCTCAAGCATTTGAATTCCATAGGTTAGTCATAAGATTGAGAGAGTTTGAAGCATATACTTTGCGAATTCCATTCCAAGTTTACGTCCCCAATTGATAATTAAATGAGACTAAATAATTCATTTGGAAACCATTTAGGGTGTCCAATCCTGAAATAGGTAATCCATTGCTGTGGGTTTCTAATACCATTATTTGGCCAAGCAATATGTTTCAGAAAATGTTATGTGAATTTTGTGTGATCATTATTGGATTTATGGTTGTCAATAAAAATGTATCCAACATCAATTTTATCTTGAATTAGATTTTTTAGGTGCATACAATTATTTATTTTATGACCCTTATTCTGGTGGAAATCACAAAAATTGGTCTCCTTCCACCACTTAGGTTTGACTTATGGGTCATAAGGTTTCATGTTAGGTAGTGTGATGATGTTATTTTCCAACAAAGTCTTCATGGGAGATTCCAAGGACTCACCCAAAGGAGTGAACTTGCATTTTGGTTTTCTAACCCATGGCTTGTATTCATTTGACTTTTTAGGAAGCTGAGTTTTCTTTTTCTCTGAGGCTTTTATGGCTTGAGTACCAATTGTAAGGTTGAATGTTGGTGCTTTGGGTAGATCACTAATGTGATCAATCACACCATCTGTGACAGCATTTTTGTTCTTGTTCTAGAATTTAACTTTATCTTTGTTGTTTGAATTGGGGCTTGAATCATACTTGTTTTCTTTATAAAGTGTGATGTCTCCTTTGCAAACAAGTACATCCTCTATTTTCATGGCACTATTTACCATTTTTTCAAATGTAGTTTGACCTTGCATATGAAGGTGGTAATTGATCTCTGAAATCAAATTATTGATAAAGATTTCCATTTTCTCATTTTCTGGAATTTGTCTAGGATATAGCGAGAAATTTTTCCTCCAACATTTGAGAAAAGTCTGGAATGGTTCTCCTATTTTCTCTTTCAAGTTACAGGTGTCAATCATTGTGAATGGATGTCAGATGTTTTAGGAGTATTATTGATAGAATAATTTGATCAGTTCCTCAAAAGTCTTGATTGTTGGAGGTATTTTGGAGAACCAATTTATGGCTGCCCCTCCCAAAGATTGTGGGAAGAGATGCATTATGTAGGTTGGTTCATGCATGAACTCCATTGATAGGGTGCAAAACTCCTTGAGATGATCTCGAGGATCTGAATTTCCTTCATATTTGTCATATTTTGGTAGCTCCACCCCTTGAGGGAGAGGTGGCATATACAAGCTTCGATCAAATGGAAATGGACATAAGGAATCCATTGAGAATTCTTTGGGTTCTTTCTCTTTTTCTAGTATGTTAATTTTGACTTTTATAGCATGCATTTGTCTCTTCATGGTTGTGATTGGAGTTTCTTCCTCTTGTGTTATGATTTCCTCAACATTAAAATTGTGAGGAAGTTTAGCCCCTTGTTGGGCTAGTTATAGGAAGTAAGTCTCTTTATCTTCTCATAGGAAGTATTTCATGAGTTTCTTAAAAAGATCATCATCTTAGTATTGTATAATTTATGAAGGTGTGGGCTCTTGACCTATTCCTTCATCAAAATTATGTCCTTGTGAACCATGACTAGCTTCTCTTTGAGATAGTAATGTGTTGATTGTTATCTTGAGATGATTCAAGAGGAGGTGTGTGACCTCTCTTTAGGCATAGATTTCCTAAATCATCTTCATCATAAAGATCATGATCATATGGTTGATGAAATGATTGGGCAATGAGAGAAGATGAGGGCAATGTCTTCGGATCTTCTCTTTGTTTTCTATGTAGGGAATCTCTAGTTTCTACCATTAACTTTTAGGTGAATCTTGGAGAAAGATAAGACAACTAAAATGACAATCTAATTTAGAAAGACCAAGTGACATAACTGTTGGATATTGCTAATGCATGGGTGGTAATTGAGACATTTAATATTTTTAATCACTACATTCCTAAATGGGCACTCATACTATTGTCATTTGTGTTTTGTCACTAATGTCAACATATACTTCTATGAAGGAACCAGACTGGTAATCATAGTGTATGGAAGGTGTACAAATGTTTTAGATGTTGCAAAGTCATATGAGAGTTCAGATGGATTTTGTGATCTTATATCTAAGATTGCATCATTAATGGATTCATATTAAGGAAGATACAGTTGTTTTGGTAAAGACTGGTCACTGGACTGTCACAGTGAGAATTGACAGAGTTAGTCTCTGAGTTTTTAGTATAGATTTCAGAGCGATTGGATTCAAGGTATGCGATCTTGAAGGATGATGGAAGAGGTACTAATGAATGTTCATTGGTCAGTGCAAGGTATGAAATGATTGGCGACATCATCTATGGCGTGTGCTCTGGCAATGGCTTATTCTAAAGCTGACTCGGGAAACGAAGCGTGTGTATTATTTGGCAAGCATAATTGAAGGATGTCGGTCCTTAATTATTGTAATGTAATCATTGTAAGCTTGTTTTAGATACCATGTGTATCTTACCAAGGGCTTATGTAATTGTTTGTAATTAGGAAATCCTTATGGGCCGACCTGATCTTGGTAAAATGTAACAAGGTATAAATGCAAGGTATTTTCTTTGGAAAGGATATGGATGTAATAGATGTGATATAAGAAGGTTGCAAACTTTTTTATGTTGTATGTAGAGCAGAGGATTATTGGTGGACTTCATTGGAACTGATCAAGAAAAGATAGTTGTTGGCAAATAGTTCAAAAGATTGTGTATTTCTTCATATACACTTGTTGTGAACTAGTAAGTTCAAAAGGTGGATTTAACCTTCTTTGGGTAGTGAGCCCTCTTTTGTTCTTGACTCCTAACAGGGTTTATCCTATAACAAGGACTATGTACTATAATGTTTCAATAAGCTCCTAATAAGGCTATATATTCTAACAAGGATTACTATACTCTCATTACATTATTAGTGGGTGCTAATTCCCATCGGGATTTTTACCTTTAACAGGGTTTCCCCGTAACCAAAATATTGTGTTATTGTGTTGGCATTCATTGTGTTCATTGGACTTGATATTGATGAGCTTAAAGTTTAAATTTTAATATTTTGTCATACAACTGATTCACCCCCCCCTCTTAGTTGTATTATGGACTGTTATTCCTAACAATTGGTATCAGAGCTTGTGGTCCTCAAAGAGAGCTTAACAACATGAGGTGATCTTGGAAAATGGAATTCTATAGGAAGGATAGTCCTAATTATGATCCTGAAAACTTTGACAGTTGGAAAAATAAGATGTGAACACATTTGCTATGTTTGGGCATAGACTACTAGATGATTATAAAGAAGAAGGAAACTTTGAAGGTTGAGAATGACTTGGGGTCAGCCATTGATGATGAAAAGAAGCTATTTTCATGCAATATGGTCACAAGAGAAGCATTGATCAGCACACTACCTAAGGGTGAGTTTACTAAAATCAAAGATCTGGATTCGGCACATGAAATTTGGAATAGACTAGAGGCACTTTATGAAGGAGACAAGTATACCAAACAAGCAATATTGCAAAACTGGAAGACAAAGATGGAAAAGTTACAAATGAATGATGATGAAAGAATTAGAGCCTATGTTCAAAGGGTTACAGAAGCTGTAGTTGGAATCAAAAATTGTGGAGGTACTTATGATGAAGATGAAGTCATTGCAAATATTCTTAGATTTGTAACTCCTTCTTACAAATGCAAGGCAATGTCTATTGAAGAAACTATACCCTTGACTCCAAACTTTAGCAGAGAGATGTTGATTGCAAAATTAACTACCTTTAAAGCTGTGGAATTGGGAGATGCTACACCTAAAGTTGAATCTACATTCAGGGCATCCACACACAAGAAAGTTTCTGCACTTCTGAGCACAAGCAAAGAAGACCTAAGAGAAGAGCTTGGTGAATATTCGGAGGAATGTGAGAAGATAATGGAAGAAGAAAAGAAGATGGAAGAACATTTTGCACTGATTGGTAGAAGAGAGAAAAGAGGTAAGGGAAAATTTGAAGGAAAATTACCTTTGAAATGTTTTTCATGCAATAAGATAGGTCATTTTGCATCTAGATGTCCTACAAGAGTTCCTAAGTACAAACCTAATTATGCAAAAATTAGAAGAGACAAATAATATTATTATGTTAGTGAAGGAATCTCTGATGATGAGGATTTAGATAATGAAGAGATTGGATTTGTTGCTATTAAAGATGAACTAGTTCATGAAGAAAAAGCCTTAGTGTCTCATGTTGACAAGAAAACTAAATGGATAATTGACAATGGATGTTCTCATCACATGACTGGTGATAAGAATAAGTTTGTTAAATTATTAAATTATGATGGAGGTTGTGTAAGGTTTGGGGAAAATCTGCCAAAATCCATCATATGAGTATTTTCCATCACTCTGGATGGAAAGACTAATACAGACAATGTACTACTTGTTGAAGGATTGAAACATAACTTGTTAAGTGTTGGACAGTTAATGGATAAAAAATTTTAGTTAGGTTTTGTTAATGGTAAATGTTTTATTAGAAGCAAGGAAGGAAAACTTATTGCTACCAGTTCAAGGTCTAGAGGTTATGTATTTGAACTAAACACATTTGGAGCCTCTTATTTTGTTGTGAAGGTAGATGACAGTTGGTTATGGCATAGAATATTTTGTCATGTTAATTTTGATAACATTGTGAAGGGAAGTATGGCCAATGCAGTAAGAGATCTACCAAAGATTGTGAAACCTTCTAACACTGTATGCAGAGAATGTGTCATGGGAAAGAAAACTAGAAGTAGTCATAAAAGAAAAACATTTACATCAAAAGGGAAGTGGGATCTAATACATACAGATCTATGTGGGCCTACAAGAACAAAGTGATAATATGGTGAAAGGTATTTTATACTCTTTGTTGATGATTTTTCTAGAATGATTTGGGTTACTTACCTAAAAGAGAAATTAGAAGCATTTGATAAATTCAATTTGTTTAAAGAAAAAGATGAGAATGAGTCAGGACTGAAGATAAAGTATTTAATATTAGACAGAGGTGGAAAATTTACATCAGATCTACTTAATTCATACTATGAAGAGCATGGGATAAAAAGACAGACATCTACTCCTAGGATTCCACAACAGAATGGGATAGCAGAGAGAAGAAATAGGACTATACTTGATGCTGCAAGGACAATACTAATTGAAGGAAATGTATCTCATGTACATTGGAGAGAGGTTGTTGGAACAACAGTGTACACATTGAACATAATTCAAATTAGAGAAGGTACAAGTAAGACTCCCTATGAACTATGGTTTGATCATACTCCCACTATCAAATATTTTAGAATTTTTGGTAGTAAATGTTATATCAAGAGGGATGATGAGATAGGGAAATTTGATGCTAGAAGTGATGAAGCTATCTTCCTTGGTTACTCTATTAAAAGCAAGGCATACAAATGTTTCAATTTGAGATTGAGGAAGATGGTTGAAAGTAACAATGTAAGAATAGATGACAAATTTCAAATTTAGGAAAGAATGTATGACAACAGTCGGATATCAGAGATTAAAAAAAAAAAAAACTACAGAAGAAGAAGAACTTGTTGAGGAAGAAAGTGAAAAAGAGGCTTGTGATGCTACTACAAGAAATACTACTGAGACTCCTAAAACTCCAAGGTATGTAAAAAATAACCATCTTGAAAATCAAATTATTGAAAATACCAGTCAGGGAGTGCTAACTAGATCTAAGGTCAGAGAAGAGATTTGTATGATTTCTCAAGTGGAGCCAAAAACAACAGATGAAGCCTTTAAAGATGAATCTTGGATAAATGCCATGAAAGAAGAATTGGATCAGATAAAGAAAAATAATACTTGGGAATTAGTTCCAAGACCTAAAAATAAAAATGTTATAGGAACAAAATGGGTCTTTAGAAACAAAATGGATGAAGAATGAATAGTTGTAAGAAAAAAAAAAAGACTAGTATACAAAGGATACTCACAAAAAGAAGGCATATACTTTGAAGAAACATTTTCTCCTATTGCTAGAATAGAGGCAATAAGATTATTCCTATCTTATGCTGCACACAAAAGCTTCAAAGTGTATCAGATGGATGTTAAATCTGCATTTCTAAATGGAGATCTTGAAGAAAAAGTATACATAGAACAACCAGATGGATTTCCTCTATGCGAAGACAAAGACATGGTGTCCAAATTGAAGAAAGCTTTGTATGGGTTGAAGCAAGCTCCTAGGGCTTGGTATGCAAGGTTGGATAAGTATCTACTTAGACTTGGATTCAAAAAAGGTAATGCAGACAGTAATTTGTATTTCAAAACAATTAAAGATGGAATCCTGATAGTAGAAGTGTTTGTGGATGACATTATCTTTGGAGGTGATGATGTTCTATGTAAGAAGTTTTCTAAAGAAATGGAAAGTGAATTTGAGATGTCCCTGATATGTGAAATGAAATTATTTCTTGGACTACAGATAACTTAGAATGACAAAGGTATTTTCATTTCTCAAACCAAATATCTCAAAGAATTGCTCAAGAAATCTAGAATGGAAGATTGTAAACCAATAGGAACACCTATAGTGACTGGAAACAAGCTAAAAATTGATGATGGATCAAAATGTATTTTTCAGACTTTGTATAGATCAATGGTTGGAGGGCTACAATATCTGACTCGCACCAGACCAGATATTGCTAATGTTGTTGGAATTGTGGCTAGATATCAGGCAGAACCCAAAGAGACTCATCTAGCTATTGTTAAAAGGATATTGAGGTATCTCAGAGGAACCATAGACTATGGTTTATTGTATGACATGAATGATAGCTTTGAACTTCATGCTTATACTGATGCTAATTGGGCAGGAAATATTGATGATAGAAAAAGTACAAGTGGTGGTGTATTTTTCCTTGGGAAAAAGTTGGTTTCTTGGCTAAGTAAGAAACAAGATTGTATAGCACAATCTACTGCTGAATTAGAATATGTTGTTGCTACTATAAATTGCACTCAAATTATTTAGATGAAACAAATGCTGATAGAAAATGGAATAACTTTTAATGAGCCTATGGTTATCCATTGTGATAACAACATCATATTAAACATGTCAAAGAATCTGGTGATGCACTCTAAAACTAAACACATTTCTATCAAGTATCACTTCTTAAGAGATAATGTGGTAGAAAAAGAAATCAAACTTGAATATATCGGTACAAAAGAGAAGATTGCAGACATCTTTACAAAGCCACTACTGAAAGATACCTTTGAATATCTCATAGGCATGTTAGGGGTTCAGGCCCCTCCTAGTCAGAACTAAATGATGCAGAGATGCATCAGTCCAGAAGTGCTCAGAGCCTCATCATTTTCAGGACTGGATGTAGGGATCTACTCCTCAGGGGGAGTGATCATGGAAGAAATTTTATATGTGAAGACAGTTGGAACCCTTTTCCATTTTTGTCAAAGGGGGAGTGTTGTTATGAGAAAATCCTCACTATTTGGGGAGGTTCAGTTGAAGGACTTTTGGGTTGATACAACTTTGGGATAAGATTTTCCCATATGTTGACATCAATGCCAAAGGGGGAGATTGTTGGATATTGCTAATGCATGGGTGGTAATTGAGACATTTAATATGTTTAATTACTACATTAATGAATGGGCACTCATACTATTGTCATTTTTGTTTTGTCACTAATGTCAACATATGCTTCTATGAAGGAACCAGACCGGTAATCACAGTGTACAGAAGGTGTACGAATGTTTCAGATGTTGCGAAGTCATATGAGAGTTTAGATGGATTTTTTGATCTTATATCTAAGATTTCATCATTAATGGATTCATATTAAGGAAGATACATATGTTTTGGTAAAGACTGGTCACTAGACTATGATAGTGAGAATCGACAGAGTTAGTCTCTAAGTTTTTGGTATAGATTTCAAAGGGATTGGATTCAAGGTATGTGATCTTGAAGGATGATGGAAGAGATACTGATAGATTTTCATTGGTTAGCACAAGGTACAAAATGATTGGTGACATCATCTGTGGTGTGTGCTCTGGCAATGGCTTATTCTGAAGCCGACTCAGGGAATGAAGTGTGTGTATTGTTTGGCAAGCATAATTCAAGGATGTCGGTCCTTAATTATTGTAATGTAATAATTGTAAACTTGTTTTAGATACCATGTGTATCTTAGCAAGGGCTTATGTAATTGTTTGTAATTAGGAAAGCCTTATGGGTCAACCTGATCTTTGTAAAATGTAACATGGTATAAATGTAAGGTCTTTTCTTTGGAAAGGATATGGATGTAATAGATGTGATATAAGAAGGTTGTGAATTTGTGTCTGATGTATGTAGAGCAGAGGATTATTGGTGGAATTCATTGGAACTGATCAAGAAAAGATAGTTGTTGGAAAATAGTTCAAAATATTGTGTATTTCTTCATATACACTTGTTGCAAACTAGTGAGTTCAGAAGGTGGATTTAACCTTCTTTGGGTAGTGAGCCTTGGGTAGTGAGTTCAGAAGGTGGATTTAACCTTCTTTGGGCAGTGAGCCTTGGGTAGTGAGCCCTCTTTTGTTCTTGACTCCTAAGAGGGTCTACCCTCTAACAAGGGCTATGTACTGTAATGTTTCAATAAGCTCCTATCAGGGCTATATCTTCTAACAAGGATTACTATACTCTCAGTACATCATTAGTGGGTGCTAATTCTCACTGAGGTTTTTACCTTTAACACGATTTCCTCGTAACCAAAATATTGTGTTATTGTGTTGGCATTCATTGTGTTCATTGGATTTGATATTGATGAGCTTAAAGTTTAAAGTTTAATATTTTTTCATACAACTGATTCACCCCCCCCCCCTCTCAATTGTATTGTGGACTGTTATTCCTAACAATAACCTTGTCAAGGTGAGCTTTGGATTGTTGATGAAAAGATGAACTATATGTAAGCGAAGGACATAGTATCTAAGATGTATGGGTAGACACCAAAATAATAGTGGACACTGATACACAACACTTAGCCTCTGAGAGAAGATAACAAATTGAAGTTGGTTTGACATGGTTTTTGACACAAGATGAAACATGTTCTAGATTGACCACCAAGATGACAAATTGATAAAAATAGACCACTTTAGGAAAAATGAAATTGGCTTGCCATTTTTTAGGCCTGTATCTGACATAGTGAAATTCCCTAATAGACTTTTGATCAAAATAGATGGTTGACTAAATTTTCTATTAATAGCATGGATTTTCTAATAGTTTTTAAAAAATTCTCATATGACAATATGCAGGCTTGTACGACACAGAATAGACCCTAGCATGACAATTTGGAATCTCGTACGAAAATTAACACCAAAAAAGGTTTTATGCTTGCAAAATGTGACAACACTCATATGATAATAAGGTACTTCTCATATAACAATTTGGGGGTTCTGATATGACAATCTAGGATTTTGAGCAACTGTCGTATGACAATTGACAAGTAAAAATGACAACTAATAGTAGACAAGGATTTTTGTTTCAAATTTTGGAATTTTGAGGTTTTTGGCTTCAGTTTGCTTTCAAGTTTTTTTTTTAGTTTTTAGGATCTATGTGTTTCTGATTTTCTGAGGATGTTTAACATAGCAATAGGCTTACAATCACATAATACACTTTGGGAACTGACTCAATGAATCAACCACACTTGGCTTAACCTAACTAGGAGAAGAGATGCATTACTTTCTTGTTGACTTAGGAACACATCCCCCAACTCCCCACCATATGGGAGGCCAATAACACAATGGATATCGATGCCCATATATGTCTGGGTGTTAAGGTTGGAAGCGGCTCGATATGATGAGTGTCTTGAGGTGACAAGTAATAAAATTCCTTCAGAGGTAGATCAGTGGCCACTAGCTTAGGCTTTTAATTAAGGCATCCATTAACAAATGTCT
Organism: Chamaecyparis obtusa; assembly: GCA_027943335.1. Lineage (NCBI taxonomy): Eukaryota > Viridiplantae > Streptophyta > Pinopsida > Cupressales > Cupressaceae > Chamaecyparis > Chamaecyparis obtusa. The sequence goes on along the minus strand of BSBK01004151.1, from coordinate 72,137 downwards.
CCCATAGTCTCATAAGCAAGACTAAGGTCATCAGCCCTAGAAGTACTCAAACCTATGTAGTTTCACAAGCAAGATTTAAGAGGCTCCTCTCTACACAAAATCCAAGCATGTTCATGGAAAAGATCAAAGTTCAAGGTTCCATAAACTAGAACAATCATGTCTTCCAAGATTTTAACCTCAAGGAAGTGTCAAATTTTATAGTTGGGTGGAAGAGTTGACTTAAAACTTATCCCCACATGGGTCATTCCTGAGAGATTTTTACCTCAATTGATAGGCCCTCTAAGATTTAATTGAAATGTAAGGTTGGGGACCACAGGATCTGGGTTTCTGATTCTCTTGAATAGAGAAGAGAATAATCCCCTAACCTTGTCCTTTTCCCTATCCAAGACACTCAAAACATAGTTAATCTAGAGATAGTCTGTATATTTCCAGGTGTGGGATACCTTATGGGTTTTTGATTCTTTGAAAAGAGAAGAGCATAATCCCCTCAATATCTACCACAATGTCAATATGCCACACATAATTAATTAACTATGTGCCTATAAAAAAGAGATTCTAAGAAAATAGAATATTTTCTCGATGAAGATTTGGAAACCTACAAAACCACAAGTCAAAATTTTTGAGTTGATTGAGCTTTCTTTGACAAGTGATATCTGATGGGTTTCCTGCAAACAAGGTCTTAGAAGTGAAGATAAGAATAGACCAAAAATATGCAAGTTTGAATGCTCAAGTCTTCTCCACATGTCCTACAAAAATTCTTAGGCTGTCTAAAGTGATCATACACTAACAAACAACACAGGTCAAGATTAGCATTAATCAAATTTCATGGCAAAACCTTAAGAATTGGTCACAAAAACCCATACAACAATTGGAAAACTAGTGCTAAATGTCGTACAATAGTACATACCTACCCAAATGGCAAAGTTGTGCCGATACGACAATGGGTTTGCTCCTGCACGACAATGAAAAAATGTCATATATCGTACAATAGATAGTATGTTCTGAAATGACAATCCAAAGTGTCGTATGATATTTCCTGTGCAATTGTACGGAAAACTCCAAAAATCTGAAAAATACATGAAAAAAGATCAGAAAAAAGATGAAAAAGGAAATGGAAACCCGATATCGGGCCCCATGATGGGTGCCAAAAATGTGCGTGTGAAAATTGTACCTATTAAGAAGCAACAACACTTCAGTAAAACATTATAGATAAATGATAAATAAGCAGATAATCAATAAATCTATCATAAATCAAGTGATCTACTGCCTTCTAAGAGACGTGAGTATAGTATTTTCAAATTATGACGGAGACCAGTGACAATGTGATGTTTAAACAAAGGATTTGAATGCTAAAATGATTGAAATGAATGCAAGATTTAATCTATGTTTTTGTAGTTTTCAATCCAATAATAATGATTAATCTAGATGAAAAAGATCTAAACTTGATAACAATGAAATAAAGTAAAACTATGAATGCAAAGACTAAGAAAATAAAGATAGTAGTGATCTCAAAAATGGCACAATCAATCAAGAACTTGACAGTATAGCGTTGTTGTTCTCAAGATTGCACTCTATTTTGTGAAGAATTGAGGGTCATTTATATAAAAAACCCATGATCTGATAACTCATGGAATTAGAAATAGTTAACTTTTGATAATCATGCAAATCAACTTTATGACTCACAATCAGATGTTGAGATCATGCAAATCAGTTTTATGACTCACAATCAGGCCTTGAGTTTAGAAACTTTAAAGAATGAGTCAAAAAGTTGATTTTGAGTTAACGGACCTTCTAATTTTTGCGTAGATAATTATTGATTTATTTAATTTCCATGTGTTTTATTCTCAGCCCATTCGATTAATTAATTAAATAATTGATTTGTGGGTTAATCAATTATTAGATCAAACTTTATTCAAAATCATATTTATCAATTTGAAAATTCAATTTAATCAATTAAATAAATATTCAATCAATTATTTTAGAATTTTTTATTTTTTATCAAATAAATAATATTAATTAAGAATAATTTAATTAAAGTGATTAAGTGGCTAAATGAAGTTTAATTAATTAAATATTCAACATATTCAATTAATCGCACTTAGGATAAATAACATAACATCATTTATCACCAAATAATACTTAATTAGAGATAAATACGATAAATTAGGAATATTCCCCGATGCAGATTTGTGATAAAATCAATTAGGGTTTTGATAGCTTGATGTGCAGATGTGCCTTGTATTAGGACTTTAGGTTCAATTTTGATTGATTTGTTTATGTAGGAGATTAATGGTACTGAAGCCCATTTTTGGGGTATTATAGTGAGAAGGGGAGAGATAGAGACACACACAAAGGATGTGAAAATGGGAGAGAGAGAGAGAGAGAGAGAGAGAGAGAGAGAGAGAGAGAGAGAGAGAGAGAGAGAGTTTGTAATAAGTGACTCCAAATGGTTTGTATTAAAAAAATTTAGGAGTTTGTTACACCTTTGATAATCATATTATTGTGTGGAATACATTTCACGACCCTTAAATAATTTAGAATCCTTGAAATTCATAGAAATAGAAGATTGATTTCCATCTAGTCCATGCCTAGTGCACCTATTATTGCCTAATGAGTCTTAGATGGTCCTAGGACCCTTTCCTAACATAATCTCTCTCTCCCTCTCTCTCTCTCTCTCTCTCTCTCTCTCTCTCTCTCTCTCTCTCTCTCTCTCTCTCTCTCTATCTCTCCCCTACTCTTTCTCCTTGCCCTTCTCTCTCTCCTACTCTCTCCCCTTCCCCTTCCCCTTCTCTCTATCTCTCCTACTCTCTCCCCTTCTCTCTCTCTACTACTCTCTCCCCATCCCCTTCTCTCTCTCACCTACTCTCTCCCCATCCCCTTCTCTCTCTCTCCTACTCTCTCTCCTTTCCCTTCTCTCTCTCTATCCTACTCTCTCCCCTTCTCTCTCTCTCTCTCTCTCTCTCTCTCTCTCTCTCTCTCTCTCTCTCTCTCTCTCTCTCTCTCTATCCCCTTATATACCCATGATTTTTGATATATAATATATCATATGAAGGATGGAGAAATGGGAGGGAGAAAGGGGTTGGAGAAATTAAGAGAGAGAAAGGGGAGGGAAAAGTTAAAAATCAAAATTTTGCTGGCATTTTCGGGTACCCAAAAATATCGGGTACCCAATTAGGCTTGATATTGCTTTGTGCACCAAACCTACATGGTCAACTATTGAAATGTCTCAAAAATATGTTTTTCCCCTATTTCTTTAAGTTCTAATCTTCGACCATGTAGCTGATGACATTTTTTTCACCCGAATTTGATGAAACGAAAAGGGTATCTTAAGGAGATTATCAGCTTTCTATCAATATAATTGCTGTCAAATTTTGAATTCAGTAAGTAATTATTAGTTATTTTCTAATTGAGTTACCTCTAAAGTGTTGATTTATATACTAATTGAAAAATGACTATAACTTTCAAATGGTATAACATTTTTGAAATCCAAAAAATGTGTCACATTCTATGCTTCGCCTACTATAAGGAATTTTTTTTTTTTTGAATTTTGTAAAGTTTTGAATGAGTTAAGGTGGTCAAACATGGGAGTTTTTTTATTATGAAAATGTTGTAGCAGAAAATTCATGATTAATTATTTTTTTGGAATAAAATTATAAAAGAATATGTGTCACATTCGGGCATGAGTCTACTACTTATATATAAAATCTTATAATAAAATATTATCATTTGATTATGATTAAGGTGGTCAGACATACACCTACTTCTTATTTTTTTCCAAAAAATTTTTTACTACTGCATTGAAATCTATACTTTTCACCAATCATACTAACTTTTTTTCAAAAAAGGCCTAGCAGTTTAGAAACTTCATTCAGTTTTCTACATATTCTATTCTTACAACTTTTTGACATTAGGTTGATAGCTAGTTGAAATTTTCATGTCAAGTTGACTAACCTTGATTTGCTGATTTTTCATTGCCACTTAAGGGTGTAGTTTGGCCCCTCATGATCTTGCACATACCCTTAATCTCAGGCTTTCATTGGAAATGGATGGTGTTAATCCATTTGGAGAGCTGAGATCTATTTACTCAATGTGGCCTATTTTGTTATCAGAAATAAAATTCCTCCATGGATGTCAATAAAGAGGGAGTACATCATGTTGGAAATGATTGTTCCAAGTGTTTTTTTAATTTAATAGTCATCTACATTAAATTATAAATATTGGAGTAAAATGGTTATAATAATTATGTAATGTTTTTGTTCAGTCAACTAGGTAAATACCAAGTTAAAGATATGAATTTATATATTGAGCCTCTTATCAACGATTTGTTTGAGTTAAGAAATGGTGTCACTATGTATGAGGTCTCTAGACCAATAGGACAAAGACAATTTTAACTCCATGAAATTCTTGATGGATAATTCATGATGCCCCAGGGCTAACACATTTTTGTGGTATGTTATAATGTTCAACTTGTGCATAGTTATAATTATAAATATTAAAATATTTAATCCCATTATACACGATGTTTTAAATTCTAATACCATTAAATAATTAATTCATGATGTACCTTTTAATGTTTTTAAATAATGTTCCACCTCTAGCAGGTCTTAATAGTAGCACCATGCCACCGCTAGGAGATTGAGACAAAAAGATTGTTGGCTAGCCCTCATTTTGTGTGGCATTTTTTGAACTTTGTGTTTATTTATGGAATGTGGGATATTTATTAGTTATGTAATGGATGGTGATTTATGATATATATGTGATGGATTACAACATGTCTATAATGATACATAAGTGATGGATTACATGTTTATGATGATACATATGTGATTTATGATACATTTGTGATGGATTACAACATATGTGATGGACTACAACTTGTTTTTTTATGATACACATGTTTCTATTATTACTCATATATTTAATGTATTGTTTATCAAACTAAAAATGTAATGCTTATGATGTTCAATTGCTGGTGCTAATTACATGTATATATTTTGTGTGATTTTGTCACGCTTGGTGGAAATAGATTATTGAGTATAGACATCCTAGACCCTTTTGTTGATGATCTTACAGAGTCTAGGTAAAGGAAAGGTAAGCAATAAAAAAATATACAATGATTATGATGACTACATATTGTAACAATAAATAAATTTATTCATGTTGTCTACTATGTAATTTTTAACATACATATCATGTGACTTATGTAAATATGATTATGATTAACCTTCATATAAGATGTAAGCTAACATAAGATAAATGAATTACATCTGCAGGAACCTAAACCCCTTTGATGAGGATCCAATACAATCTCATGCATCAACAAGTATAAGTCAATACACCCTATAGAAATGAGTTATTATTTTCTTTCTTTCTCTTTACACCCATCTTGGAATGGCTTAATAATAAGCCTAGTTTTAGCAACTATATTTTGTCAAAACTTTGATTTTTTTTCTCATTGAAAAATACCTTGACATCCACATGTTCTATCTCATTCCACTTTCATGACCATACTATTTTTCTATGTTTTTAAAACTTCAAAATTACTAGGAAAACAAACTTGCTTAATTTTTCAAACTTCGACATTAGCAACAAATATAATACCATTATCAACACTTGAGGCCCCACTGGGATTATTCAAATTTTAATCTTGACATCAACTTTAGGGCTGACTTCTTCATCAACATTACCCTCATTTTCAAAAAATCAACAATGTATGGTGAACCATCTATTACAACTTCTTGTCATCTCTCTACATGGAATATTAAATTTTTTTTCATCTCATAATAATAGTCGACCCTCTACCAACTATCTCTCTCATTTGATGGAGTGTAGGTACCACCAAATAATTATTTTTTAGATGTGTCTTCCTCGAGTGAGGGAAATTTAGGAAGAAAGGATGAAAGTGAGACATGTAGTAGGTCTAAAGGAGGGAGATCAACTAAAGGTCAAAAGATTAGAAGAAAATTAAATCAATGCATGGAATTTTTTATTGCTCAAGGAGGGTTATGTTCTTATGATGATGAGAATATAGGAAACATCAAGCTTCCCTTGAGGTAAAAATATCTATAGAAACAATTGGTACCCAAGGAACTTCCTCCAAAAAATACTGATTTTTGTGTTACCAGGAGGATATATCACATAACACCATCGTCATTACATGGTTTAAGGCTATTTTACATGGATGACATAAAATTTTGTTACAAAAAAATATTTTAATTAATGGAATGTGTCAGACCATGTTACAATTTAAAAAATTGGATATAACTTGTTTGATATAAAAAAAGTATGTGTAGGTATGCAATGTTAGCAAATTATATACAACAGAAAGATAATGATCAAAGTAAAAGAGTGGATATGCACATTAATAGAAGGCCAAAATAAATAGGGAATATTGTAGGTTTTATAAATATTACACCACCTAGGTCAACCAATAAGCAACCCAATTGCATATTTCAGGCACACAAGGGAAATTGTGTATTCATATGTGGGATAAAATCAATAAGTGCAGAGGAAGAGTTTCTAATCGATTACAATTTGAATCACATAGATACAAAAAAATTTACTATCATGGGGGTGGTACGTACTATATACCATTTAAACCAACCTCCAATTAATGATTCCAATATACCATTTTATTATTAACCTTTTTCGCTAATTCTACTGATTTCATTTCACTAATATTTTTTTTAATATATTTAACTTTTGTCATAGTGTAACGTGGATCCGACATGTAGCATGGACAGGGATGTAGCTCTGGGCCCTTATACCCAGTAGGTAAACCTCATTCTACTTGTACAAATTAGATAGAAGCAAAATGTTATATTATTGTGTTCTTTTCTTTAGGGTTTTGGATTAATTATGAGAATGTTACTAATATTCTTGTCATGGAAAGATGTTCAAGGAAAGGCACCTATAGTACCTGAGAACATCAATACAGAGGAAGACACACTATTATGCGATGATAAAATCACATATTCCACAAACCCTGTTGAAACAATAAGAAAGACACAAAAAAAATTAATAAATAAATTATTGAACATAATCCCTCAAATTGATGAGATAAAGAGAGGGTGAAACAATTGATGTAGAGAGAAGAAAACTTGCAAGTAAGAAGCCATGAAATCTTTGATTATAATATGAGTTCATTAATGGTTGAAATGTTATACTCTTTTATGTCATGAACTAAAATATGTACATGTTTTTTTTACAGGAATTTTGCATCCTCATGAAGCTTCTCATGTCCATGACCAAGGTACTCTAGGTGGTTCAGGTGATGACCATGTTCTATGCATAAACCAACTCATATTTTGCATGTTCTTTTTGAAATGTTAATGTGTTATTTCTCATATATTTAATGTATTTTATTTTTAATATATTATTCTTTAGGTGTTGTCCATTTTCCTATAAAAACATCACCTCATTTGATCCCATCATCCCCATCTAGATTTATGACAGTAGGATCGGCAAAATGCAACATGTAGACATCAACTTCTATATGTCATAATGACCCCATAGTTGGTAGATTTGTCTTGTTCTCTATCTTTTGTTATGTGTTTATTTTCCTTGAAGAGTTCTTTCTTGGGGGCATTTCACAGTGGAAACATTTTCTACAGAAGAACATGTAGATGAGGATGTAGAGGCCACTACTAGTGATATCACAACATCATTTCCTAGATCTTCCCCTATTTCTAGTACGATAATGTTTCCAGTCACATTTGTGGTAACTGAATATTTTCTTCCCATAAACATAGAGAAGGTTCCAAGTACTTTAAAATTATTATTATATATAGTCCAATTGTAATTTACTTATTGATCACTCATTTTGGACTAATGATCTAATGTTTTTTTAGTAGGAAATGATGTTTTTTATAAAAATTTAAATGAAATTTCATTGAAGATCTTCAGGCCCACCATACATAAATAGGGGAATGAGAAAGATAAAAAGTTAAAAAAGGAACTCATAAACTGTTTGGTTGTGTTGTTTGGAAAGGACACATTCAAAAAAATCTAGGTCCTTTAGAAAGAAGGCACATATCTAAAGTATGTGAGGGAATAATATAGGATTCATATAGAGAAGAACAAAAATTACAAGCATCCCCTCATGATTTGAGAGAGGGAGTGAAAGGACCTAATTTCTGATGCAAAGGAGAAAGCTGAAAGGAAAAAAGGACATACACCACCAGGCAGAGGAAGGTACGTGATACTATTAACAATGTGATTATGTACTAATTTCTCTTTATATTTATATAATCTAATATATTTCAAACTTTTCATAGACTGCTCAACACATCAAAGGCAACTAAGGAAAGACTAGAAAATCATGGGCAACATGAACTCAACTCTAGTGGTTATATGAAAGTTGTCACATGAATTGTAAGTATCAATAAATGAAATATTGCATCAAAATACTAAATTAAAAATAATTTTAAAAATTCTTGATATTAAGAAAAAATGAAGGGCTTTGAGTTCAATAGAGTGCCCATAGAAGATGACATGAAAATTGCATTCTGGGAAGGATATGGAGCTATGGCTGAACACCTAAAAGGATTAAGTGTGGAAACATAAGATTCTAGTGCATCTATCAATCAGGTAAATAAGATTAATAAAAATTATTTAAAATCACTAGTACATTTGAGACCTTTTTTCGACGGTTGATTGTCCAAATTTTGACACTAAACCGTTGCTTAAGAGACACCACTTAGCGTCGCAATTTTGTAGTCAGAAACACCAATGGTTACCATATCTGTCGTACATGCGACGGCTATAGTCATTGCAAAAGGGGGTTTCAACAGAGGGAATATACCCGTCGGGTCTACTTGTAGTTGTCCTACATTCAATGAATCTCCATTGGACCTAGTTAGTTACCAACGGAAATGTTGTACCTATGATGGTTAACCATCATAAGGTTCTGACTCCTAACTCTCATTGGAAGATTGTTTACCAACGGAAATTCCATTTGTGTGACGGTTATCAGTCGGACATTTCTGACAGATTATTGTCGCTTCTCAAAGGCCATCATAATTGCGATAGAAATCATAATTTTTTTTTAAAAATATATATATTTGTCAATCAAGTTTCACTCAACTGGTGTTCTTGTAGATTTGGTTATGTCATTTGGAGATGACTTTATAGTAGATTAGGTAGCATCTCATATATTATTGAGTTGAGTCTAGAGACTTGAATTTGTAGATCACTATGGTGTCCATGGTGACTTGGGAGAAGTCTTCTTCTAGGTGAACCGAGCTGAGAGACTTGGATTATAAAAAGTGGGTTGTTTGATGTGACTTATGAGACATTGGATGCCTCTTTACAGTAGGTTTGCAATGTGGTCTGTGGTGTTTCTTTGTGACTTGGTTCTTGGCAGAGATCTGTTGATTTTGGTAGCCATTGAAATCGGTCGATATGACTTGATCTTGGGTCAAGACTTATTGAGGTGAGCTGAAGTGATCATTTCTCCTTGAAGTGATTGATGTTTCTGATAGATAGTCATCACTTTTAGTTTTTTCATCGATTATTCTTTGGTTTTAATCGTAATTGAGATGACTCACACTATTTTTAAAAAGAAATATATATTTGTCATACGTTGATTGAGATCTTAAATTATTGAGCTCCTCTTTGTTTTGATAATAGTTTAACATTCTCTACTTAACAAGGCCAACCGTGTGAAGGTGCAAGCTCATCTAGCCCCTCCTAGGATCCTCTTATGACCCTTTATGACACTTTAAGACCTCTAAGATGTATTCTTAGGGATTGTAAAGGGTCATAAAGGGTCATAATGGGTCTTGGGACACAACAGCTAAGAAACATAAATGTAGGCATCATGGTGACAATTGTTTGGAGACACAACATATTTGAATGTTATACCCAGACAATGCAACACAACCACTACTCCTGCAATTCTAAGTTTACACTGCGGGATCCAAAAACCAAAGATAAGGAATCTATATATGGTTTTTGGATCCCATAGTGTCAACTTAGAACTACAGGAGTAGTGATTCTGTTGCATTCTCTGCGTATAGCATTCAATTATGTTTTGTCTCCAAACAATTGTGACCATGATGCCTACATTTATGTTTCTTAGCTGTTGTGATACCTACATTTATGTTTTGTAGCTGTCGTGTTTATTTTCATGTTCTTTGTGTTTGGCTTCTCTCCCTCGCATCGAAAATAAGATTTTCCCACTCTGAATTGAGAATGTGCATGCAAAACAAGCAGAATATGCAAGGATAGTAGGTGGAGCTAAGAAGACCTAGCACATTTACATTTTTTTCTCCTTTGTTTCTTGTACACCATCTCTATCGACAAGTTTCTTCATGGATGGCCTCCACTATCTTCCCCACTACAACTGTAACCACTATTCATTCTCCTGCGGTCATTACTATCTTCTCTATTGATTAGACCTCGACTGCAATTTCTTTGATGAAAATTTCCAAATTCAATGTTTGGTATTCCTTCATCTCCCCTCAACTCCATCACTTATGTATATGGCTTCTCTCCCTCACATCAAAAATAATATTTTTCCCACTCTGAATCGAGAATGCATGTGCAACACAAGTAGAATATGCACGGATAGCAGGTGGAGTTGAAAAAACACAACACGTTTACATTTTTTTAATAGGTCAAAATTACAATGTTCACGATGGTCTATAACTTAAAATACATAATTAAAGACCTCTATCAAAAATGCAACCCTGTTGTGTTTTTCAACTCCACCTGATATCCTATGTATATGAATTGAGATTGCATATTGAACTAGGTGTCTCCTTCTGCATTGCCTGAAACCAAGAGACTATCACAGTTAACATCTAAATGGCACATCTCATCATCACAAATAATCCACCTTAAACAATTGATTAACCATTCTAGACAAGATGATGATTTAAGTATTGTGTTTTAGAAAAGAACCCATTAAATATTCTAATACTAATTTCTTCCAAAATATGAAATCCACTAAAATTTAGCGAAAACCCCTCCAACATTACAATAGTGTATAAAAGGAAACTCAGTGTCTAAACATGGAACTAAGCTCAAAAACATGTAAATAAACACCAGTCATTACCAAATAAACATCAGTCATTATCAAATAAGTTGCATAAATGAGAATCATTTTTTTTTTGGCTTTCTCTTTTTTTCTGCTTCCTTATATTGTTGCAGAGGTGTATCCATGTCCAGAGCATCATTTCTTCTCGGTCATGCATGTGATCTCACTATCCTTTGCAAAGGCAGGTCCTCTGCAATAACAAATAAAAGGCTTTAATCAAACACTTCACACAATATATGTTGTTCTATAAGATTTTATTAAGACTAAATATATTGTTTTATTAAGATTTTATTAAGATAAAGTATTTTGGGTTAGTTTTATGTTGTTTTATAAGATTTTATTAAGACTAAATATATGATCATACATTAATACACTTACTATTTTGAATTTGATCTCGGGCATCATGAAATGTTATTGTTGTCATTGCATGCTTGATGCTATTGTGCACCATATATTGTTTTATACACTATTTATTTCATTGAGACCATGATCTTGGCATTTGTAATGTATTTTCTATTATTGGATCAATGCTACCATGTTGTTGAGGTTGTAGATGCATTGAATCACCACTGGAATTCTATTTCGATAGCAGCAATATAACAAGAGCTACCGTGAAGACGACACTACAATTTTGCATGGCAGGAAGAGGGCATTCAAGTTTGGCATGTGCAAAGAGGCTAACACCATGTGGGAAGAGGGCACTGGCACTTGAGGTAGGCATTCAAGCTTTGTCTTCTCATTAAATCAATTTCAGTGTCATTGTTTACATCTTAATTAGTATTTGGAATGCTCGATGACCTGCGAGCTTTGAGAGCTAGGGCATCGTTGCTATTACCTTCAGGGCATTTTTTGAAGTGTTTGATCTCTCTTTATTTTTTTTTCTGTTGATATTCAATATGTGGTACTCCCCGTTTATGATCATTTCATGAGGAAATGTCTTGATGGTTCGCAGGCTGCAAGCTAGGGCATCATGCATTATTTATGAGCTCACTATTTGAGCACCGGCCAATCAAATAAGGACATGAGGTGCTCAAACAATGAGCTCATAATGACATCAAATAGAGCACCAGCCAATCAAATAGGGACTACAGTACTGGTGAGGGCACCTAGGTAGGGCTGTTTGGTACCTAGTGTTCCTAAATTTTGGCTTGTAGTGGCCTTAGCCAAGCCACTAGGTTAGGGAGAAGCCTATTTGGTCTCTCTAGGTGTGCTAGCTAGTGTTTGTTCTTCTTTGTTCTTTTGAGTCCTTGGTGTGTCTTTTGGAGCCTAGTTACAGCAGTCTTAGCCAACTTTGCTAGGTTTCCTGTCATAGGCCAGTGTTCTAAAGTTGAACAAATGGCCTCTTTAATGTTTTAGAGGTTTGAAAATGGCCTTTATGACCCTTAATCAAGGATTGAGTTCTTTTGAGGTGTGTGTAGGTGGTTTGTCTATCCACCAAAAGTTTCTTGACAACTTTGAAAGTTGTCATGATAGTTTTTCTTGCAAAAGCATGTAACCGGCTCAAGAGATAGCTAGCCTGATCCATGGGCCCTAACACTGAGGAGGGAGATATTTAAGCTTTGAAAACCATAAAGTGAGGTGCAGGGAAGAGTGGAGTATGGAGAGAAAACTTTTGGTTGTAGTTAGACTGTGTAAATAGTTTTCCTTTGATAGAGATATACATTTTTGTGTTGACAAAGATAAGAAATGGATTGAATATCCAACTGTAATGTTTGCATGTGATGATTGTTAATGTTTTTGAATTCCTAGGATAGTTATTTAGCATTGCATTTCAGTTTTGAGTTAGTCTTCATAGTTTTCTTTATTTTGACCTGTTTTGGGTTACTACTGACAGAGCTTTGAATAATGGAGTGATAGAGCACTCTCCCACCATACAATCTATACGGGTCTATGGGATTTGTGTCTAGACTCCCTGTAAAATATGTTGTGAAAAGGAGAGGCCCTCAATCAAATGATGTGGAGGGGAGGTCAGATGCATGATCAAGCATCTCCAATGCAGAGAGAGCTCGGGGGATTGTGGATACAAGGGAAAATACTAAACCCTCACTATTACAGACAGTGAGTTACCAAACCCTCATTTATAGCCCCATTTTCAATAGGCCTTGTATGGACAGTATGAGAAAAGGAGATTGACAGAATCTTAAAGCCCTCCCAAAAGGGTATTCAAATCCATAATTAGTTGGATGCTTTTCTCAGAGAAGTTTGGAGTTATTAGCAGAGAAAGGTCAATTAGGCCTACTAAACCTAGTAGCCTTTTTAGGCCAAATAGCAGAAAAAACTTTTTAGAAGGGACAGAGAGGTTCCTAGAGCAGTGAACTTTATCATATTCTTGGTGTCATAGACTGAATGGAGAAAGGAGGAGTTTGAAACTTCTTAGAAGGGGACTAGGATAGCACCCTTAAGGCTAGGAGATTAGCCTCTTTGATTCTAGGAGGGCCTAGGACAAAGTTATAGAAAGGTCTATGTAACAGCAAGTACCCTAGTTTGCATTATTAGATGATCTTGTTTAATTTGTGTTCATTTCCTGCAAAGATACATGTAAAGGAAAATAAATTTTTGCATCTAAAGATTACATGTATATATATGAAAAATAACTAGTATTTACTATACAAGGAAAATAACTTTCAAAAGAAAATGCAAGAGTACATGCATACATAAGAGGATGAACATAAATAATAAGGGTGCCAGACATTGCCTGAAGTGATGAATTTTTTACCCGGGTATGAATCTAGTGTGCCCCTATGTGATCCAAAACCTGCAAAGAAAAGAGAGATGCGGGTTAGATAAAACATATATAAGCAATGAATGGGACCCTATTAATGATCCTCATCTACAATTATGCATGTGCATAGTCAAGCCATACACTTCTGAAAGAAAAACCATGCTACAGGACATGTGCACTCAGAAGAATGTTGCAGAGAGTAAATTATTGCATTTATGTTTGCATGAACACCTGGTGAGTCACTATTGTGATTTCAAGTAAAGATCATAACATCACAACATGGTTGGCAGCCCCAAGGAGGCCCCATTGCATGCAGTGAGTAAGCGGCATCAAAACAAAGAGGTACACAAATCTGCATCATCTATACTAATGTCCCTATTTGATTAGACAGTGCTTTGTTTGTTTTATTGTTGCTATCAAAATAGAATGGCAGTGGAGATTCAATGCATCTACAGCCTCAACAACATGGTGACATAGATCCAATAATAGAAAATACATTACAAATGCCAAGCTCACAGTCTCAATGAAATAAACAGTGTATAAAACAATATATGGTGCACAATAGCAGCAAGCATGAAATGACAACAATAACATTGCATGATGCTTGAGCTCAAATTCAAAATAGTAAGTGTATTAATGTATGATCTAATAGCAGAAACCTCATTGATCATTACCTTTCACTCCTCCATCATTATAGAAGAGATAACTACCTACAACTATATTTCATAATTCCTCCTTTGAAGTACATATATATCAAGTATAATTATGTTTCTATATCATATATTTAGTCTTAATAAAATCTTATAAAACAACATAAAACTAACCCAAAATACTTTGTCTTAATAAAACAATATATTTAGTCTTAATAAAATCTTATAGAACAACATATATTATGTGAAGTGTTTGATCTCTCTTTATTTGTTTTGCTATTTTGCTAGGTCATCGTGCATTGTTTATGTCATTATGAGCTCACTGTTTGAGCACCTCATGTCCCTATTTGATTGGTTGATGCTCATATAGTGAGCTCATAAACAATGCATGATGCCCTAGCTTGCAGCCCACTAACCATCAAGACATTTCCTCATGAAATGATCATAAACAGGGAGTACCACATAGTGAATATCAACAACAAAAAAAATAAAGAGAGATCAAACACTTCACACAATGCCTTGAAGGTAATAGCAACGATGCCCTAGCTCTCAAAGCTCATGGGTCATCAAGCATTCCAAATGAAAAGATGTAAACAATGTCAATATTAAACAGTGAGCTCGTGAACAATGTATGATGCCCTAGCTTGCAGCCCGTGAGCCATCAAGACATTTCCTCATGAAATAATCATAAACGGGGAGTACCACATAGCTAGTGAATATCAACATCAAAACAAATAAAGAGAGATCAATCATCGAACACTTCACATAATATATGTTGTTTTATAAGATTTTATTGAGACTAAATATATTGTTTTATTAAGATTTTATTAAGAAAAAGTATTTTGGGTTAGTTTTATGTTGTTTTATAAGATATTTATTAAGACTAAATATATGATGTAAACTCAATATAACAAACAGAGCATTGGCCAATCAAATAGGGACATTAGTTGCTCAAACAATGAGCTCATAAACAATGCATGATGCCCTAGCTTGCAGCCCGCAAGCCATCAAGACATTTCCTCATGAAATGATCATAAACAGGGAAAACCACATAGTGAATATCAACAGAAAAACAAATAAAGAGAGATTAAACACTTCACATAATGCCTTGAAGTTAATAGCAATGATGTCCTAGCTCTCAAAGCTCATGGGTCATCGAGCATTCCAAATGCTAAGATGTAAACAATGTCATCTAGACATGTGTATTGTGAGCTTTCCTACAACAAATGGACTTGTGATGATTTTCATAATAGTACATGTGTTGCAGGAAAGCTCAAAGTACTGCTTAGGGAAAAATGAATGTTCATCACTTGTGCATATCAGAGTTGATCAGAGAAGGTATATGCACAATAAAACAAATAAAGAGAGATCAAACACTTCACACAATGCCTTGAAGGTAATAGAAATGATCAAACACTTCAAAATAGGGACATCACCCATACACTTCTAAAATGAACTATGCTACAGAACATGGGTGTGTGTTAATGTGATTCAAAAGCTATTATGGAAGATTGTTTTATTATTGAGATAAGGATATCTTAATTCTACAAGAATAAATGTTTTAAGAAATATTTGAATTTAATTTTGACAATAACATGAGTGGATATATTTCAAGCTTCAGCGAGACTTCATACCATGTAGTGTTCGTAGATTATGTTCAATGTGTTATTTACACTTGTATTGGTGGGAAAACTCTTGAAAATGCACAAAAGAGATTGCATTCAACCATGTTGTTTACATGACACATTTAGTTTACCTCCAGCATAAATCAATGCTGTATACAAATCTATGGATAGTGCGTCATACGAAGCCTCACTCAAGCTTGAAAATGATAAGCATTATGATGTTGAGGTATGGTGTGGTAAGCACAAGTATAGTTTCTTGTAAGTTGCTATTGGTATAAAAAAAATTTCAATAGTTGTAGAATCCAACTTCTCCTATACTTACACGTATGTATACATTTTGGGCTTGGCTTTAATGTCATGTAAATTTGAGTGAAATGGTGATAATATTTAAGAGCAACAAGTATGGCATTTTAAACAAGTATGCATATACATTATATAACAAGAGTGATATATCTTAATGTAAACACTTAATGAGAAGGATATTAAATAGTGAGCTCATGAACAATGTATCATGCCCTAGCTTGCAGCCCATGAGCCATCAAGAAATTTCCTCATGAAATGATCACAAACAAGGAGTACCACATAGTGAATATCAATAGCAAAACAAATAAAGAGAGATCAAACACTTCACACAATGCCTTGAAGGTAATAGAAACAATGCCCTAGCTCTCAAAGCTCGCAAGTCATCAATCATTTCAAATGAAAAGATGTAAACAATGCCAATGTTAAATAGTGAGCTCATGAACAATGTATGATGCCCTAGCTTGTAGCCCGTGAGCCATCAAGACATTTCCTAGTCAAATGATCATACACGGGGAGTACCACATAGTGAATATCAACAACAAAACAAATAAACAAATATCAAACACTTCACACAATTTCTTGAAGGTAATAGCAACGATGCCCTAGCTCTCAAAGCTCGCGGGTCATCAAGCATTCCAAATGAAAAGATGTAAACAATGCCAGTATTAAATAGTGAGCTCATAAACAATGTATGATGCCCTAGCTTGCAGCTCGCGAGCCATCAAGACATTTCCTCATGAAATGATCATAAACGGGGAGTACCACATAGTGAATATCAACAACAAAACAAATAAAGAGAGATCAAACACTTCACACAATGCCTTGAAGGTAATAGAAGAAATTCCCTAGCTCTCAAAGCTCCTAGGTCATCAGGCATTCCAAATGATAAGATGTAAATAATGCCAGTATTAAACAGTGAGCTCATGAACTATGTATGATGCCCTAGCTTGCAGCCTGTGAGCCATCAAGACATTTCCTCATGAAATGATCATAAATGAGGAGTACCACATAGTGAATATAAAAAGAAAAAAAAATAAAGAGAGATCAAACACTTCACACAATTCCTTGAAGGTAATAGAAGTGATTCCCTAGCTCTCAAAGCTCGCAGGTCATCAGGTATTCCAAATGATAAGATGTAAACAATGCCAGTATTAAACAGTGAGCTCATGAACTATGTATGATGCCCTAGCTTGAATCCCGCAAGCCATCAAGACATTTCCACATGAAATGATCATAAACAGGGAGTACCACATAGTGAATATCAACAACAAAAAAAATAAAGAGAGATCAAACACTTCATGCAATGCCTTGAAGGTAATAGCTCTCAAAGCTCACAGGTCATCGAGCATTCCAAATGCTAATTAAGATGTAAACAATGACACTAAAATTAATTTAATGAGAAGACAAAGCTTGAATGCCTACCTCAAATGCTAGTGCCCTCTTCCCACATGGTGTTGGCCTCTTCGCACATGCCAAACTTGAATGCCCTCTTCACACCACACAAAATTGTAGTGTCGTCTTCATGGCAACTCTTCAAATTCACAAATTACAAATGACACTTTCTTTTTCTTTTTTTTTGTTTATAACCAAATGGGTGTCACAATTATGATGATAGCATCGCTATTACAACACTGTTAGGGGCACTTGAAAAAAAAAACACAAAAAACAAACATAAATTGTAGTGGCATCACAAATTGGTGTCGAAATTTGACCCCAAATGTTGTAGTGAATTGAATACTTAAGCAATAATCTATTCGATGTTAATTTCCAACATAAAGTGACTATATTTGTTTTAAATAATCAAGTAATGATAAGAATGCACATGAAATTGGAATGTAGCTTGCTATGGGTGGAATGCAACCTACACGTGAGGAAGTTCATGGTGTGGATCCCAGCACTGGAGGTATTCATGTGCTGAGCAATTATTTTTTATGTAATTATTAATACAATTAAACATGTTTAATTGAAATTGGTGTAGTAATTAATGTAACCTTTTTTGTTTTTATTTTAGAGCATGTAGACCATGGTGACCAAGTTGAGCATGATCTAGGTAGACAAAATCAAGAATGTGATGTGACCCCATTAGGTAAAGAGGACCATTATTATTCCTTTAAATGAATTTAATTGCAATTGGTGTATTGATTAATTTAACCTTTCGTGTTTCAACTCCAAAGAATTTAAAGGGTGTTCAACATGTTCTAATGAGGCTAGAAAAAATGATTAGGAAGATGATGTGGCCCCATCATATAAAGAGCACCCCTATGATGTTCTTTTAATTAATGAAATACTTGTAACAATAAAAAAAACTTATGAATTTAACCCATTTCTTTGTTATGGCAGTGAACCCCCTTTGAATAGGCATTCTCATCGTGAGTAAATGACTAGGCATACATCAAGATCATGAGTAGAGGGCACAAGAACTAAAGAGGGGGAAAATGATGAAAAAAAATTTTAAAAATGATTTTAATCTTATTATTTGTTAACAAATGGATTTTATGTGTTAATAAATGTTGATGAATGTTACACATTAATGAATGTTACATGATCATGCATTAATATTATATTTTATTAATGGATGAAAGAATGAATGAATGTTAGATGTTAAAAGGGAATTTAAAGTGATATTAGGGGGGAGGGGCCAAATGAGCTTTCACCTTCACGTGGTTGGCCATGTTAAGTAGAGAATATTAAACTATTCTTGAAACAAAGAGAATCTAAATAAGTTAAAACACTTTTCAATATTTCATTATGCTCCACTTTTAATCTTATTGAATAATATGTATTCAATCTTAATTTCAAGATTTTTTTGAGAAAAGCAATACTACTGATGCATTAAGAAGTATTGTGCTTGAATATATAGGTGTTTATATTCAATACTAGGTTTGATTCCTTGGAACACCATATGAAAGTTTCTTTATACATACATTTTGATTGTTTGAAATTAATAAATTTATGATATTTTTTCTAATTATGAAGGAAATAACTCTAATTAGAAAAGTGGGAAGTTATTATATTCAATTAAGAATATTCAGTTAAATTAGGGTGGAAGGATGCACACTACAACATAAGAAGTTCAATAGATAACCATGAGATAGGCTTATTCCTATAAATTTGTGCTTATCAATTTTTGATGCAGAGTGTGTATAAGAGTGGTGGTAAATTTCATATGGTTTGAGAGGTTTAGGCACTCCTAACCTACTAGCCTCCAACACTCCCAAATAGTCGATATGCCACAAACAACTACAAAACCTTACAAATGACAAAGGTTGTTGTTAAACATCTAAAAAAGATGGATTCAGTAGGATTCAATTAGTTTTGGGCTCTTACACAACACCCAACACCCAATTTCCTTAAACTACCTACTAGGCCTAATTGCCCCTCTAGTAGGTCACCAGTGAGAGTAAAGTGTAAATTACTTTGAAACTCTCAAAAGAAATAGGAAAAATTATTACATTTCCTAATACCCTATTCACCATACTAGAAAATATCCAAATCCAGACATATCTTGTTTTGGACAACAATAACGATCTTCATATTGTGCACAAAATATGGTCAATTTACAAAGAAAGTAAGGGTTAAAGTGACTCCCCAACCCGTGAATTTCTACAGTCTCATGTACTAAATCAAAACCAAGGAAAATGGAGTTAATTTGGTCCTTAGACCCCTGCCAATAAGAAACCCCCAAATCGGTCTCCAACAAGCCCTTAAGGCTAGGGATTTCTCAATGTACCATCACCAAGCACTTACAGGCTTAACCAAAGGTTGATTCAACATACGTATACCATATTAAGACTATCCAAGTCATAAAACATATATCTCCTTCAACTAGATTAATGGCTGCTACTCCCAACCAAGCCTTTCCTTCAAGATTTCTTCCTCAAACTTAGTGATCAGCCTACCAAATTAATTCCTCTATAATGTGTCATGTTAGGAAAAAAATGTACAAGTTAAATACACATCATTCTATGAGAATTAGTGAAAACATTTATGGAATGATGCCCTCACATTTGAGTTTTGTCAAATTGTTATGGGAAAACATTGACCAAACACAATCAATCAAAATTAGAGGCTTGAAACTAAATCAAATAGTCTTCAAATCATTCAAGTATGCCACAAGAAATCAATTCATAGGTTTAAAAATAATTAACAATACCAATTAATCTCTTTAAAGATCAAAACATGCAAAGAGGATCATGAAATTCTGAGTTTTATTACAAATTTGAGTAATCAGTCTGTACAATCTTCACCAGTCCATACCATGGTGTCTTCTAGGAATTCAAGGTTGTTTATAATATTGTTCCCAACTTCCATAACTAACCCCAAGTTGTTAGAAGTGTTTACAACTTTTTTTAGGCCTTAAAACCCATTTTCCCTCCTAAACTGTGCTAGCCGTTATAATTCAAATTTTTGAATTTCTAACATTTAAACTATAACATTTTATTAATAAAAACCTATCAAACTCTATTCCTTACTTATCCTAGGATCTAATTGACCTCACTAACCAACCTAGATCCCTATTTGGCACTATTGGCCACCCTTACATTATTTTGGTCCTAAGTCCTTATCGAGACTTCTAGGACATTTAACATTTAAATAAAATTGATTGTTACAAATTGATGCAAGGGAAGACAAGAAGAGGGGCCAAAGGCACACCCTAACCAAATCCACCTTGCAAAGATCACACATGGAAGAAATAACACACAAGTGAGAGAGAATGCAAATCAACTTCTTATTATTTCATTAGATAGATTCATACATGTCGGGTTGTGAGGCCTTTTCGGTTAGGGCTAGATATTACAATTCAAGTCCAAAAGTCCTCCAATATGCGAGGATCTGAAACTATCTTCAATATTCTAACTTCTATCTTCTAATCCCCCCAAAACTTCCCCCTAAACTACAGTTAAAGACTACAATATATACAAGAGGCTACCAAACAAGTCGGCCTTCAGAGCCACCATTAACAGAAGGAATGGCCAAATCTAGGTCCATAGGCTTCCCAATGATAGATACCAGTATTAAATTTGTGACCATCATTAATTGCACAAGTTGGCCTCAATAAGAAACTAAAACAAACAACTTGGTAAGCAAGGATAATTGAGTGTTAGACAAGCATCACTGAGTGCCAAGGAATTAATCGAGTGCTAGAGAGATAACCAACCAACCCCAGTCAACAAAGAAAACCAAGAAACTACCGAGACAACTCTATCAAAGTAGGAACCAAGCAACATAGGAAAACACAAACATGCTTTTTGGTGACACAAGATTGCCAAGGACCCGAGATGCTCCTGCATCAGACACCTGGGGTTATTTGAAATGATTCTCTGAATCATGCAGCAGATACAATCCAAGCTAAATCCAACTCAGACTGTGAAATCCATGAACTGTCTTCAATCGGTCTATTCTTCCACTTTACCAGATATTCCATATACCATTTTCCTCTTGTACTTCCACCAATTCTTTGTTCCAAAATTTGCTCAACTTCTTTTGTCTTTTTCTTAGGATAATCATTCGGTACTTTCATTTCTTCATCCAACTCATGGTACTCATACAAATCAGCAATGTTGAATATAGGTGATATATCCATGTCATCAGATAACTCAATCTCATAAGCATTTCCAATGTCAAATTTTCTCAAAATCTTGCGAGGACCAAACTTCTTCATTTTCAGCTTCCCATATGTTCCAACAGGAAATCTGCCTTTCTTCAAATGAACCATCACTTCATCACCGAATACTTTATGTCTTCTACATCTATCAGCTCTATCTTTGTATTTCTGATTACTTTTCTCCAACTTATGTCTCACTTCCTCATGCAATGTCTTCATGAACTCAGAAAACTTTACTCCTTCAGCACTTCTCTTTTCTTTATCAACAATATCCCTCAAATTTGATATACCTCTCACTTGTATGCCATTTACAATCTTAAAAGGTGACTTTCCAGTACTCCTATTCAATGAATTATTATATGAAAACTCTTATTCTGCCAACATAGAATCTCAATTACTCGGTGTGTCTCCAACTAAACATCTCAAAAGATTACCCAAGTTTCTATTCACAACTTTTGTTTGTCCATCAGTCTGTGGGTGAAATGTAGAACTATATTTCAACTCGGTGCCAAAGTTTCTCCAAAGGGTCTTCCAAAAGTATCTAAAAAACTTATTATCTCAATCAGAGATGATACTCCTCAGTAATCCATGTAATCTGACAATTTCCTTAAAGAAAAGATCTACTATATGTACTGCATCTGATGTCTTTCTACAAGGTATAAAATGTGCCATTTTAGAAAATCTATCCACAACAACAAATATAGAATCATTACCTCTCACTATCTTTAGTAAGCCAAGAATAAAATCCATAGTGATATTAATCCAAGGTTTCTTAGGAACATAAATCAGTGTATACAATCCAGTATTCTGACTTACTCCTTTTGCAACTTGACAAATTCCACAACTTTTCATAAATTTCTGAACATCCTTATACAACTCTAGCCAAAATTATTTCTCCTTAGGAAAATTCAATGTCTTGTCGACACCAAAATGTCCAGCCAAACCACTACTATGTTTCTCCTTTATTAAATTAGTTCTCATTGATCCTCTTGGTATGCACAACTGAATACATTTAAACAACATACCTCCTTGAATGAAATAATCTTCCCATTTAGTACTTGATTGATCTTGAATAGGTGCTCTACACTTTCTCGACGGCTCAAAAAAATCAAGATCAAATTCATACGAATCTCTCACGTCATCAAAACCAAGAACTTCAATTTTCATCTCGGTCATCAAAGATCTTCTTCTACTCGATGCATCTACAAATTGGTTAGTGACTCCACTCTTATGCTTTATGAAAAATGTATAAATTTGCAAATGCTCAACTCATTTCATATGTCTATGATTCAACTTATTCTAACTACCTAAATACTATAAAGCTTTATGATCAGTATACAACACAAATTCACTCGGTACCAGATAATGTCTCCATTTCTTCAGGGCTTGAACAATAGCATAGAATTCTTCATCATACATGGAGTATTTCCTTTTTACATCATTCAACTTTTCACTAAAGAAAGCAATAGGTTTACCTTCTTAACTCAACACAACTCCTATTGCACTACCACTTGCATCACATTCCACTTGAAATACCTTATTGAAATTTGGCAATGTTAAAACAAGTAATTCAACAACCTTCTACTTCAGAGTCTCAAAAATTTTATCAGCTCCATGTTTCCACTTGAATTCTTTTTTATCTCCTCTCATATTCTCAGTCATAGCATTACAAATTGAACTGAAATTCATAATGAACTTTCGGTAAAAACTTGCTAAACCATGAAATGATCTTACCTCACTAGCATTCTTAGGTGTAGGCCAATTCAAAATAGCTTCAACCTTTTTAGGATCCATCTTCAAACCATCAGCTAAAATCACAAATCCCAAATACACAATCTCCTCTTGCATGAAAGAACACTTTTTTCAGATTTATCAACAACTTTTCTTCTTTCAACCTCTGCAATACTTGTTTAACATGTAACAAATGTTCTTCTATGGTCTTACTAAATATCAGAATATCATCTAGGTATACAATCACAAATTTACCTAAGAATTTATTCAAAACTTCATTCATCAACCTCATAAAAGTACTCGGTGCATTAGCTAAACCAAAAGGCATAACCAACCACTCATACAAACCTTCTTTTTTTCTTAAAAGCAGTCTTCCATTCATCACCTTCTTTTATTCTAATCTAATGATACCCACTTTTCAAATCAATTTTGGTAAAATACTTTGCTCCAGTCAAACTATCCATTATGTCATCCATTCTTGGTATAGAAAACCTATATTTCACTGTTATCTTGTTGATTGCTCTAGAATATGTACACATTCACCATTCTCCATTCTTCTTAGGTGCCAATATAGCAGGTACTACACAAGGACTCAAACTTTCTCAGATCAAACCTTTCTGCAACAATTCTTGAATCTTTTGGTTCAATTCCTGGTTCTTGGTAGGTGTCAACTGATGTGGTGCCTTATTTGGTAAACTAGCTCCAGGGATTAGCTCCATACACTGATCAATACTCTTTTTTGGTGGAAAACCATCAAGTACATTTCTGGAGCTGATCTCACTATACTCGATGAGTAACTTATCAATCTCTTTAGGTATGCTATCCTCTATTTTCTTACTCAGTTTCTTAGGAATCACACCAAATCATACATCATTATTTTTCAAATCCTTAACAAACTTTCTTCCTTCCATCAGACAAACTTTCACAAATGTACAAACACTACTAACAGGCTCTTCAATCAAAGGTAACAAGATTTGTCTTCTCCCATCAGTCCAACTAGTATATTTATGCAATCTCCCATCATATATAGCAAGTCTATCATATTGCCAAGGTCTACCCAATAAAATATGACAACAATCCATAAGCATGGTATCACATAACACCTTATCATAGCAATTTCCAATTTTCAAATTTGCATAACATTGTTCACTTACCAAGAGTGTATGCTCATCCTTGATCCATGAAATTTGATAGGGCTTCAGGTGTTCCAACCTTTTCAACTACAATTTTGTAACCATTTCCTCAAATGCCAAGTTCTCTGAGCTTCCACTATCAATGATTACCTTCCATACCTCATCAGAAACTCTACAGTTGGTCTTGAACAAACTTTTCCTTATCAGATCTTCCTTATTACTTTCACTCCAAAGTGCTCTCCTTACCATCAAGTTCTTTTCTTTCTTTAGCTCATTCAGTAAATCTTCTTGCACCAAAGCATTTCTACTACTACCTACCTTCTTACTTACATGTGTACACTCAAATGATCTATGTCCTTCTTCTCCAAAAATGTAGCAAGTTCCTCAGAAACCACCTCTATTATAACCACCTCGGTAGTTACCGCTTCTTCCTCTAGATGAACTTTCACATTTCCCCTCGGTCTTGCCTTTATCCAGATTTGTCTTTTCCGAATTAGGTCTATTATTTTCACCATAAGATCTACCTCTTCCTCTAGGGAATCTACCACCTCTACCTCTATCTTTTCTCATGTCTTTTGTTCAATTTCTCCTCAGCTTTTAATGCAAATTGATAAGCTTCTTCAATGTTCTCCAATTTAACCAAATTGATTTCTTCTTGGATGGAAACTCTTAATCCATTCAGGTACCTATCAATTCTTTCCACTTCATCTTCATCATGTCTAGATCTGATATCTAATATATAGAATTCATCAGTATAATCCTTTACTGAGCTATCTTTCTACCTCAAACTTTGCATTCACCTAACTAGGTTAATTTGATAATCACAAGGTAAAAAATTTCCTTTCAACTTATTTACCATCTTATTCCATACCTTAATTTTGTCTTTTCCTTTCCTCTTTCTATCCAGCTGCAGATGTTCCCACCACAAGGATGCATGACTCTTCTACTTTGTGCTTGCAATTTTCACCTTCTTTTCCTTGGGAACATTTTCATATTCAAAGTACTTTTCCATCTCGGTGATCCAGTCCACCAATTCATCCAAATCCAATTTTCCATTATACTCAGGAGGATTAAAGTGTGGTGTAGATTTTAGATTTGTCAAAGCTTTCAACAATCTTTCCTCACCTTGATCCATCACCGGTGTAGGTTCTACATCAACTTGTTCTTCCTCAATTTTTTCATCACTAACATCTTCAATATATCTTCCTCTTCACTGGGCCATTTCAACAACTTCTAATATAGCACCAAGTTGTCTCAACATGCCTACCAATCCTAGATCCGCATCTCACCTCCCACAAACCATCTTGAAACCCTCTACAATTGTAGGCCAGATCACAATTTTCTACCCCACAATAAATCAACTAGGGTTTGACAAGAAGGAACCCTAAAACCTAGATTCACAAACCTAGATCCAGTTCTCACCTCACTCTGACACCACCTAACACAATGGAAGATAGGAGGAGGGGCCAAAGGAACACCCTAACTAGATCCACCTTACAGAGATCACATGCAGAAGAAATAACACACAAGTAAGAGAGAGAATGCAAATCAACTTTTTATTATTTCATCAGATAGATTCATACATTTCGGGTTGTAAGGCCTTCCTGATTAGGGCCAGATATTAAAAATCAAGTCCAAAAGTCCTCCAATATGTGAGGATCCGAAACTATCTTCAATCTTCTAACTTCTATCTTCTAATACCCCCTAAACTACCCCCTAAACTACAACCAAAGACTGCAATATATACAAGAGGCTATTGAACAAATCAACCTTTAGATCCACCATTAACGAAAGGAACAACTAGATCTAGGTCCACACACTTTCCAACGATATATACTAGCATTAAATCTATGACCATCATTAATTGCACAAGTCTGCCTCAATAGGAAACTAAAACAAACAACTTGGTAAGAAAGGATAACCAAGTGCCAGACAAGCATCACCGAGTGCTAGGGAAATAATTGAGCATCAGAGAGATAACTGACCAATCCCAGTTAACAAAAGAAATTGAGAAATTATCGAGCCAACTCGGTCAAAGTAGGAACCAAGAAACACATGAAAACAAAAACATGCTTTTTGGTGACATAGGATTGCCAAGGACCTGAGATGCTCTTGCATCACAAATTGCCATTATAGGCTTCAAAAGCTCCCAATGAACCCTTAGGGATTCTTTATATCCAATGAATCCATTTGGTTTCAAGGTGGACTTAGGTGTTTGGATAGGTGCTCCTACACTATACACCCCATCTTTAAAATGACTCTTGTCCCAAGAGTAAAGGGATGTTGTCTTCTTACCACCCATTCTCCAAGATGGATGTCTCCAAATCTTCACCTACAACTTAGCATCTTTCATATGAGTATTAACTGCATTCAAAACATTAGAAACATAAAATAAATTCTTGTTCTTGTCACCACCAAAGATGACCCTATTTATTGTTGTTTGTGGGTAGTCATCATGTGTCCCTTCAAATTATTCTTTCACTTTTTGTTTAGGTTCAGGTAGACCCCTACCTTTTTCCTTCATGAATATACCAACCCCATCTTTCATTGATGACACCATATGATACCAAAGTGTTCCTACCATCACCTCCCTTCCATGCAATATCTTCTTCAAATCAAAATCTTTTCATTTATTGGTAGTAACTACATTTTTCATGACTATCAATGAATTCTTATGCTTCATACCTACATCTTCAAAACCATATTTCACTAGCCCCTGCAAGGTAACATATTTCTTTGCACCAAAACATACAATTCTTTCACCTTCAATGCCATCACCCGGTAAAGGAGTAAGGTGAAATTTCTTACCATCCTTGTGCACTACATAAACATTTTTCAGTGCAAAATGTACTTTATTCCTATACACTTTCCATGAACTTCCAAGGATAATATGACAAAAAATCATAGATATTATAACACACACAACCCTATCCTTATATTATCCAGTAGAAAAATCCACAATAGCTTGTTCCCTAACAACAATATTTTGTTCATCACTCACCCATGATGCTTTATATGGTTTAGTAATGGGAAATCTCTTCAAATTAAACTTATTGAACATCTCATAAGATACTAAATTTTCAAAAGAACTAGAATCAACTATCATTTTTCAAATCTTGACATGAATTAAACAATTGGTTCTAAAGATGGATGCTTTAGTCTCCTTTTGTTGTTGCATTTGTAGTCCTCTTCTCACCATCAAGAAGTCTCCTTCCAAGATTGGATCTGTTGAAAGTGTTATCCTTTATTCCTTCTTTTCCTCTTATTCATCTTGTGTCAAGGTGAATCTCCTCTCCACCTTCTTAAAATCTACACCCTTCTCATGGAACTTGTAGGATTGATTCCCTACTGCTCCACATGTAAAGCATGTGTCAATGAACACACCATTGCCCTTACCATAACTATTGTCTCCTCTTGGTCTTGCATCACTAACTATCTCCTTGCCTTTGTCATTGCTATTTTTCACTTGTCCTTCATTGTACCTTCCACCTCTACCTCTAATTTCTTTCCCTCTACCATTTCCTTTCCTATCTTGTTTCCTTTTCAACTTGTCTTCAGCCTTCATGGCTAGTTTGAAAAAATCCTCCAAGGTTCTAGTCGTAGTCATGTTCATTTCATATTTAATGTTGTACCTTAATCCTCCAAGGTAATGTACAAATTTCTCTTCCACATCTTCATCATGTGTTTCTATTATATATAATTTATTAAATTCTTCAATATAATTTGGGACATCCATGTCCTTTTGTTTCAGTCCTTGCATCTTCTTGTACAATTGGACTTTGTAGTCTTCAAGAAGGAACTTATCTATCATCCTCTCCATCATTCTTGGCCATGATGTGATCTTTGAGCAACCTTTCTTCACCCTATCAGCCTACAAGTTATCCCACCATAATAATGCATGTCCTTTAAATATAGACTTAGCAATTGTCACTTTCATTCTATCCTCAACATAATCACAATCAAAATAATTTTCAAGAGAACTGAACCAATCCAAAAAAATTTCATCATCCATCCTTCCATCATACATAGAAAGTTAATTTTTACCTTTGAGTCTCCAAGCTTCATAGCCTTCAAGATTCTTTCTAGTCTTGCATCCTTAGGATTAACTGGTTCCTCTCTTGTTGCTACAAGTTCTTCATCATCTTCATGGTCTTCCTCATGTCCTTGTTTGTTCACAAGGATTTTCAAGCTTCCAACTTCTTCCCTTAGCCTTATATTATCTTCCATTTTTTCTCTCACCAGCTTAGAAAGTTATGCATTTTTGTCACTCTAAGGGATCCCATCCTCTTCTCCTTCTGACATCTTCGAGGTATAGATAAAATCTGGAACACTCAAGGAGGAAATGGACACTCCAAGGCCTCAACAAAGGATCAAATACACCAAAGACCCCAAAAGAAATTCTCAACCTTCTCACCTAGGATTATCCTAGGCTCTGATACCACTTGATGAAGAGTGTGTATCAGAGTGGTGGTAAAGTTATCAAAATTAGATATGGTTTGAGAGGTTTAGGCACTCCTAGCCTACTAGCCTCCAAGACTCCTAAATAGCCAATACATAACAAACAACTAAAACACCCTCAAAATGACCAATGTTGTTGTCAAAAGTATAAAAAAGATGAATTCATTAGGATTCAATCAGTTTTAGGCTCTTAAACAACACCTAACACCCAATTTCCTTAAACTACCTACTAGGCCTAATTGCCCCTCTAGTAGGTCACCAACAACAATAAAGTGCCAATAACTTTGAAACTCTCAAAAGTAGTAGTAAAATTTATTACATTTCCTAATACCCTTTTTAACCATAATAGGACATATCCAAGTCCATAAATAGGTTATTTTGGACAACAATAAGGATCTTCAGACTGTGCCCTTGTTCCTAGCACAAAATATGGTCAATTTACAAAGCAAGTGTGGGTTAAATTGACTTCCCAACCTGTAGATTTTCATAAATATCATGTAATGAATCAAAACCAAGGAAAATGGAGTTAATTTGGTCCTTAGACCCCTGCCAATAAGAAACCCCCAAATTGGTCTCCAACAACCACGTAAGGCTAGGGCTTTCTCAATGTACTATCACCAATCACTTGTAGACTTAAAAAAAGGTTGATTCACCATACATATACCATATTAAGACTATCCAAGTCATAAAACATATATCTCCTTCAACTAGATTAATGGTTCCTGCTCCCAACCAAGCCTTTCCTTCAAGATTTCTTACTCAAACTTAGTGATCACCTTGTCAAATCAATTCCTTTGCAATGTTTCATTTTGGTAAAATAATGTACAAGTTAAATAAACATCATTCCATGATAATTAGTGAAAACAGTCATGGAATGATGCCCTCGCATTTGAGTTTTGTCAAACTGTTATAGGAAAATAGTGACCAAATGCAATCAGTCAAAATTAGAGGGTTGAAACTAAATCAAAAAGTCTTCAAATCATTCAAGTATGCCAAAATAAATCAATTAATACATTTCCCAATAATTATAAATACCAATGAAGTTCTTTAAAGATCAAAACATGCAAAGAGGATCATGAAATTCTGAGGTTTATTGCAAATTTGAGTAATCAATCTGTACAATCTTCACCACTCCATACCATGGTGTCTTTTGGGAATTCAAGGTTGTTTATAATATTTTTCCCAACTTCCACAACTAACCCCAAGTGGTTAGAAGTGTTTAA
Source organism: Chamaecyparis obtusa (assembly GCA_027943335.1). Classification (NCBI taxonomy): domain Eukaryota; kingdom Viridiplantae; phylum Streptophyta; class Pinopsida; order Cupressales; family Cupressaceae; genus Chamaecyparis; species Chamaecyparis obtusa. The sequence continues at coordinate 41,646 of BSBK01004151.1, read as the reverse complement.
AACTTGTTTTAGGCTTAAAACCCATTTTCCCTCCTAAACTCTCCTAGTCATTAGAATTCAAATTTTTGAATTTCTAACTTTTAAACTATAACATTTTATTAATAAAAACCTATCAAACTCTATTCCTTACTTCTCATAAGATCTAATTGACCTCACTAACCAACCTAGATCTCTATTTTTCACTATTTTCCACCCTTACATTATTTTGGTCCTAAGTCCTTATCAGGACTTCTATGACATTTAACATTTAAATCAAATTGATTGTTACAAATTGTCATTATAGGCTTCAAAAGATCCCAATTAACCTTTAGGTATTCTTTAGATCCACTGAATCCATTTGGTTCCAAGGTTTACATAGGTGTTTGGATAGGTGCTCCTACACCAATTTCAGATGCACACAAGTTAATAGTTTCCATGGATAAGCCTTACTTTTAGTTCATCATAAGGATTGGTATTCACTAAGCACAAAACATGAAAGTAGCCAAGTCTACACACTATATGTTCTTCCAAGCCAATGTGCATAGACTTGACTACTTTTATGTCCACTATGAGGAAGAGAATCCTCCCTTGATGCTAATAATCTTGAATAACCTCTTCCCAATGTCCTATTTAGTAAAGACAAAATCTTATACTTGATTGTGAGACACCAAACACTTTAGCGTATTCCCTTTGGATCAATACATGGCTCCTCTACACAGACCACACAACACTTCCTTAATCCTTCACAAGACCCTTTAATGGTCAAAGGACTCCTTTTCTTTCATTCCAAAATCTCCTCTCTTGAACACATTCATATTTTTATCCACATTCTTCAACAAAAACTAATCACAATACATTTACTGATCAACCATCATTAGTGACTGATTCACTTTTTCTCTTAATACTCTATGGAAACATATTCTTACCCTTCCCACTATTTCAAACTAATATCCCCATGTCTTATTTGATCAACCAAACACTTAACACTTGACATTCATCTAACAATCCAATGATCCTAATACTAATCACTATAAAATTAGTTCTTTTCATCATCCAATGGTACAGACTACAATTGAAAGTAAATGATCCTAATGAGGTTTCCATACCTGTGATGTTTCCTTTCATCATAGGTACATCAGCCTCATCAATGCTATGGTGGGTGTGTTTGTCAGAATTGTGACAAACCCCATCATAGCATCGACAAGGTTATTGTACCTACAATAAAAGTAAATGCCATAGGTACAACAACCTATGCTTGGGCCTATCAATAGAATTTTAACAAAAATCTCACAACTATCATCACTTTTCTGACAACCCAAAAACATCCTTCCATTGATAATTTATGACATTGGCATAATTAGATTTGCAATGTCTATTTTTTTTGTCAAGACTTTCAACGAAAAAATAAGTGATGAGTAGCTTTTCCAACTTTCGTTAGAAGTCTAACATCTTCCTATCAAAATTTTGATGAACTCTCATCAGAAATTCACCCCAAATGTGTTGGTGGGATAATCTCTTCACCAAGGGACTCAAATATAATACCAATTGTTGAAAAATATTAAAAAATGAGAGGGGGAGTGAACTAGTTATTCTGACACAAACTTATAAAACTTTATCTTTGTTGGTAAATACTTAAGAAATTCCAATAAAAACTTAAGATTTTCTAGTTAAGTACATCAACATTCAAATAAAATATATGCAATTAAGAACACTGACACACTGACACGATGAACACTAAATTTTATGTAGAAAACCCAAGATGGGAAAAACCATGGAGAATCTAATTCTCATGAAATGTAAAAACACTTGTCAAGGTGAAACTAATATGGTTGTTTGTACAATGGATCACTACCAGGACTGCTCACTGCTAGAATATTAAGGCTCACTTTTGATACACAAGAGCTCACTTCCAATACAAGGGATCACAAATAGAAAATATGAAAAGAGATAGAATCCACAATTGAGATCAATAGACTTGTAATACCCTACCAGGGAACCTAGAAGAGATTAACCTAAAGCATTCTACTAAGTTTGCAAAATATTTTTTTCTTAAGGTTTTATAGACAATAATAAATAAAAAAGAGGAAGAAATATAACATAAATAAAATATATATTCATAAGTGTAACTCATTTACATATTACAAACCCCAACGGTCACTTGACGTATAATTACTTAAGTGTTAATTAATTAGTAATAATAACTACAAGTACTAAATCTCACATGTGCAAATAAAAATAAGTACATGATCATATAGATGTGAACATAAATATAGTTGATACCACAAAGTATAGACAATGAAACCACATCCACTGCACAAGTCATAGGGTATGTACTAATAACCCAAGTACAAGGTATAATACAATAAATGAAAGATACAAGTAAGCCTCCAATGATAAACAAGAAGATACAACTTCTACAAGGATCATCCAACGCTGGTACAAGGATGTCAAAATCTCAAATGATAAAAGAATCACTACCACCCAACCATGTGGAACCAAAGGTCCACTCCCACTATGCTGAGGAGATAAGAACAAACCCCACTCAGATATCAAACACCAAAATCCAACAAAATACAACACCTCAGAAAGGGATCCTAAAATCACTCTATCTCAAAAAGAAACAACACCAAGTGCAAAGATAATACATACCCAACCAAAGGAAACCAACACAAGTAGGAAACCTAAGATGTGTAAAGGGAAGTATCATCACATGAGTCAACTCTAGAGTTACCGTGGAAATATTTTTGGATCTCATCCCCCTATTGACTCTATGCAATCAGTAACCTCTCATATAGATAAGCATGCCAACTATGCCTCATCCAATCCATGTAGGTGGCTAACATCTTCTCACAAACCACCCTAGCTTATATAATTTCTCAAGGCATGGGCGAGGAACACAAACATCTCATTAATTCATTTCAAACTCTTAATGTATTTAAGTTATGACTTTATTAAGTAAATTGCAAAGGATACCTAGGTAGCCACTTCTGGGCTCTAACACCTCCAAAACAAGCCACTTCCCATCTATACACTTAGATAACCTACCTAATGCTCCAATCAAAGAACAAAGAGAAGAAAAAAATTGAAACCATAAAAGATACTCATAAATCATAAACCATAAATCATGATAATCACCTGCGTACAGTAATGGAACACAAAAAAGAACATCTCATCCTATGTAGTAATCAAAATGTCCATCTCAATATAGACATTACCATAGATCATCCATCCCATAATGGATATCTCAAAGATAATAATAATCAACAGTCTCATATCACAAAACCAATAAAAATCAAGCATCAATGACATCCATCTCCAAACATGGAGTAAAATATAATCATAAGATCATCAGACAGATTGTGGTGCACTACCATAAGCAAATCGAGGTGACCAAGTTAATTAAGACTCCACACAAAAATGGTTGTCACCTCTTGTGGTCGAATAAAACTATGATCTAGGACTCAGAGAACATACAACATCACTCACAGATACACTCAAAATAACACACACATAATCATAACATAAAAATAGTTATCAACTTACAACAATATAAACCCAAAAGTATAAAACCATGAAATGAATCAAGTCTTAGAGACAACGTATCACCTAGGGAATCACTCTACCTGTACCGACAATTAATCATGATCACAAACAAAACAACACTCCAATAATAAATCACATCCACACACATAAACAATATTTTGACCAAATGATAAATTTAACATAAAATTACAACTATACAGTTAATTTTAAGTTAATTATCTATAATCCCCAATCATTCTAAATTATAAATTAATTAATAATTTATAATTATATTTCAAATTCCTTATCAAACTTAAAAATGAAAGTATATATATAATCCCAAAACATAAATCCTTAAATAACTATATTCTTGCAAAAGAAAATTTTTAAATAATTAAATTTATTTATATTAATCTATATATACAAATTAATTTATATTAATTAATAATTAATAATTATTAATTAAAAATATAAACTAATTTATATTAATTAATTAATAATATTAATAAAATTTATTATAAGTTAAATTCAATTTTAATAATTTAAAATTTATTTAAAATAAAACATAATATAAAATTTTGGGGGGACAAACTCATGCCCCCAGACTATGTGCGTGACAACACTACGACCACATGATAATAGAGGTTTCCACTGGCAGCTTGTTGTCATGTAACAGTAGTTGTTGCTACTATGACATCTTGTTGTTGTAGGCAACAGACTTTGTTACTACGATAGCTTGTTGTTGTAGCGGGTGGGGCTAAAAATCCCACCTATATTTAATAATTTTTTTATAAATATTTTTATATACATATTTTCTGATGAATTTTTTTTGTTTTATTCCAGCAAATCACCATCCTTTTTCCCATGTTTAAAATTTCAAAATTCTATTTGTTTAAATTACCCAATTGGTTTATAATGTTCAATTGATCCAATCTCAAAAATTTTAATCCAAAACCCTAACTAGTTTTAATTTCACGTCTACCTATTATTTCTAAATGATGTATGAGTTTAACAAATTTAATACAAACAAGGATTTTTCATCAAGAGATTTTAATCAAACCCTAATTGTATTTTACTCCCAATTTCTCAAACAAAGAAAAATGAAATACAAACACCCTAAAATCATTAATCCATATGGAATACAATATTTCCAAAAGAAAACTACAAAGGTATGAAACCATACCTTGAATAGACAAAATGAATTTGAAAGAAGAAGAACCAGTTCAACCTCTAGAGCTTTCAACAATTTCTTTTACCAAAAATTCACCAAAAGAACCACCGATGTGCAATAATGACCCAAAAGAACTCTAATATAGAAAACCCAACAACTAGGGATGAAAACATGCAACTCCTAATTAGAGAACTTATAACTCAATTGTTAAAAACAATGAAGCACTTAACTCAAAATCAAAAAAATCAGAACTCAACTCCAACCTCATTTATAAAGAATATTAATTTATTAAAATAATTATTTTAAAATTAATAATTTCCATTCATGCAAATCACTCAACTTTCAACTTAAATTTATAATTTAATTTTATTAAACTGAATGAGCAAATTTAATTATATATTAATATTTAATTGACAATTAATATTTTAGTGCATTAATAATTAGGCAATTGATAATTAAATATTAAATAAATCAATTATGCCTATAATTTCAATTTTGGATTTAATAATTAATTAAATCTATTTCTATAATTAAACTTTTTAATTAAGTCTTTTTAATTAAGTCTTTTTAATTAACAAATATATTTAATTAATTCTCATTAATTAAATACCCTCGTATTTAATATTTCAATATTTAATAAGATTTAATTATTTAATCACATAATTAATATTATAAATCACTTAATCATTTTAACACAAAATCACATCAAACTACATGACATGCAACAAGACAAAAATTGACTAAATCCAAAATGCAACAATCATGACCAAAGGAAGGGCTCACGAATTCATGTCACCTTCACAAACTCAGATAGGTAGAAAATCATATACTTGTCCACTATTTCAGGATAATAAATAGCTTAGGTTGGGATTGCACGTATTTGTTATCTCCCCTCTCTTACCATTGAGATGATGTGATAGGGCACGCTCATCCTTGCAATTTAGGGAAGTCAATGATGAGTCCCTGAAATCCTACATAAAAGACAAGCATGTACATACATGTATAAATATATAACAGACAATGGTTGGGATCGATCGATCGTGTGGTTCTCGCAAGCAAGTAACTATGACTATGTCCCTCGACCATATTAAGCACATCAAATAGAAATATAAAACATCCATGCCAACCATACACATGCAAGTATGGGATCAATAAAACCATAAACATAAATATACACAACATAAATTATATCTAAAAATTTAATATACACATGAAAAGTGGCCTAAAAGAGTCTGGCCAATTGAACTAAAAAGAAAACTCTGGGAAGGGTATTACATCCACCTCCCCTAAAATTATGCTTACTCCTAGAAGCCTAAAAATAAATAAGGATATGCATCCCTCAATCACAAAGCATCCTACTAAGAAAAAAGAAACAATAATATCTCAAAACAAGCCAGAAAATAAGGACATGATATATAGTGGGTAAGTGCACCAAGATGGTGCGCAAAAAGTGGGGTATAAGTGGCCACTTTTTTTTCTAAAATTGGATAAACCTTAACTTCAAAGAGAAATTGGAGGGTCTTGCACTCAAAATTAGAAGATGTGTAAAGAATAAGAATTGTAGTACTATGAATCTAGTTTCTAAACTACTAATTTTTAAAAAAAATGGATAAGATTAAGAAGGTAAAACCCTCCATGCACGAAAAATTGTTCCTAATTTTTTTATAAAAACATAACCTAGCTATTTTTGTGTGCTCAACAAAAGATATAGTTAGATTTCATATTTTAAAAAATCATTTGGTAGAATGGTAGGTGAGAGTGAGATCTAGAAGTCGGGTATTTTTTTGTAATTTTTTGTTGATTACTTTTTTTAATGGTTTTTTGAAGTGACTGCATCCTGAAAATGTGGTACCTATTCTTGTGCTTGGCATAACTTGCATCAAAATAATTGAAAATGCAATCTTCTTTTGTTAAAAGTATATAGATTCAAGGGTAGAATAGTAATATGTAATTTTTTTCAATTGTTCAATTAGATCAAAATTTATTTAAAAAATGGTAGACATATGTTCATGAGGCCTGTCAAGACACTCGTAAAGAAAATTAAATTTCACTATGTTAATATTGTCCAAAAATTGAAAAACTTATAGGATTAGCAAGATGAGAAGACGTGTGAGATTATGGTGGTAATTTTAGAGATACTCACTTGATATTTTGTAAACTTGATGAGGATGAAGTCGAGAATTCATGTTGGAAGATGAAAAAATGTGTAAAGGGACTAAAATGGAGGGGAAATGGGCTTTCAAGCCTTAGGGTCACTTACCAACCCTTTTTCCAAGCCTAAAAGGCATATAAGTTTTGGTGTCCATCATAATGTGACTGGTTATTGTAAAGAAAAAGGTAAATTTTAAGTCTTTCATAATGCGTACACATTTTAGAGATGTAAAGGCATGCCTCTTCTCATTTCCTCTCTCTCTCTCTCTCATCTTCCTTCCCTCATCAACTTCTCTATATATTATGATAAATAATTATCCGTCTTGATCTCTATCTCATCTCTCTCCCCCTCCCTCTTCTCTTTTCCACATGTATCTCACACTCTTCTGCTTCTCATACCCTTTGTACCTCATTTATCTCACCCTCTCCTCATATTCTATCTCCCTATCCCATTCTCTCTCTCTCTCTCTCTCTCTCTCTCTCTCTCTCTCTAGGTTCCTATGTTAACAAAACCTGTACGAGTTATGGAAAAGTAGAGTTGAACCTCTAATTTTTCATTACTTGTATGTGTATTTGAGGAAAATGTTAACGTTGGTTTTAGGTTTCTATAACCTGTATGGGTTATCGTAAAATCTATATAATATATTCCCAATATCCTAGAAACCAACACTATAAGTTGTTGGAAAGTTAAGGTGCTGAGAGGGGGGTGAATCAATGCCTTATAAAACTTTAACTCGCAATGATTGTTTCACCCTTTGAATCTTAGATCTTTCTTTGCATGTATAAACTTAACAGCTTATTATTGAATGAAAGTAAAATAAAGTAAACTCTTTCAACCATAAGCACATAACACACATGAACATATTTGATACATGATTCTAGTCACACAGAAACCCTTAGTTAGAGGGAAAACCTGCATTGGGGACGACACCCACAATCCTTCACTACTACAGTATAAAGGTTTCTTGGTTAGAGCATACAAAAGTATCACTTCTGATGATTTACCATGTTAGGAGTAATACAAAAAGACCTACTAAAGTCTACCTTGTAAAAGGATTTTGCAATACTCATTAAGTGTGCACTATGTTAAGAGATTTACAATGTAACAGGCTTGTTAAGGCCTACCCAATATGTGTGATTTAAGAATACAATAACAACAATGTATTCCTATAAAAACTAATCTATAATAGTACATATACCTATATGCTAGGTCAGATCATTTATGCTCTATGCAGTCTCATCACCTTTCAGTTACTAATTTCACCAAATTCATCTACTTACACTTCTCGGTAGCACTATCTGATTTATTTCCATTTTTCACTCTCTCCTTCTCTCTTCCTCTATCTTTTAATATTTTCTCAATCCATCCTTATATAGCAATTCTATAAATTCCTCTTTACTTGACCTAATTAGGGTTTGGATCCTTCTAGAATGCTCAGACGATTAGATCTATGATCCATATTCATTTCCTCTTTCCAAGAAATATTTTATTCATTTTCATTGGTTCAAACTTTTCCTTGGGATCATTTACAATTGTGTTTAATTCGTAATAAATCTTTCCTAACTTTCTCCTCAATCTTTGTAAACATTTTTGTTGCTCGGTAGAATCTTTACAAACTTTTATGTTCATCCTATGTCTCTCGGTAGCCTTTGTTGATCTACTCGGTTATCATGTTGTTCATGCTAGGTAATACTCTTCCTCGGTTAACATACTTACTTGGTACTCTTCCTTTTCTTGGTAACCATTGTGTTCGGTTAACTATATGTGTTTGGTATCCCTTCTGCTCGATAACCTTGATTTCTTGGTAATTTTTCTACCTTGTCATTACAGAATGACTTGCTCTTCACCAACCTGATTCTTCACTCATAATAACTCACCTTTTTCACTAATGATAACACTTAATGTGCTTAGGAGTAACACAAGTTTTTTGAAGGTCCCACTGCACTATTTGGCATCAATTTCTGGGACAATAATAGTCATATTTGTAGTTTCTTTTGTCAATTTTTCTTTGAAATGATTGATTTGTTTTACTTTTTGGTTTTTTACTTTAGATTATAATAAAATTATGCTCATTTGTTGTTTTCTTTCTATTGATTTTGTATTTTCATCATGATTTTATGTGTAGGACAATCAATATTAATGTAATGGGAAAGAACAAGAGAGGAACAAATGAACAACAAGAGGTAGAAAAGATAAGACAAAGCGAGTGTAAGAGGAGGTTACGTGGAGGTACATCATCGAATGCACCTAATGAAAGTGATGAACATGAAAAAATCCAAATTGACATGATAAATGAACCTAATGCACCAAATCAAAATGATCAACATGAACCAATTCAAATGCATGTGATGAATGCACCTAATGAATGCAATGAACATACTCCATTTGAAATCAATGTGATGAATGCACATAATGAATTTGAAGAAGATACGCCACTTCAATTTGATGATAATAATGCACATAATACGCCTAATGAAAACCAAGAGCATGTACATATCTTAACACCTCCTAGAATAATTCATAGAAAACCAAAGTTTCCAATTACCATTGATAAAAATATTGTGAGGCCAATGCATGATAAAATTTACAAAAGAACTTGTAGAAGAATGGTTAAAATAATCTGGAATAACCATTTTGAAAATTTAAACCAAAGTGGAAGATTCCAATTAGTTGTTGAAATGATTAAAAAACTGAAATTTAGAGAGACAATGAGAATTTTGGGGTTAAGAACAACCTAAAATAATAGTGAAATAATTATTGTGAGAAATCTATTTGATGCATACTAAGCCATTGGTATGAAATCATGTAAAAAAGATGCTAATGTTACTCAACATGTCCTCACATCAACCATAATGGAAAAGGAAATGAACAAACCTCTTTTAATAAGAAAAATAAGCAAGTCATTAAGGATAAGTAGAAAAACATTACACACTACCTTAGAGAGGCAAGAGAAAATTGGGGATCCTAACAATAATTCTCTTTGGGAATTCTTTGGTGGACTCCCATGCAAGGACAAGGTTATTGTTGATGCACTAAGAATGTTAATTGATAAATTTTTGCATGAAAACACAAGAGTTTCACCCAACAAAAGAGTTTTTGTTACAAGGAGAATTGGAATTAGAAATCATGAGCCACATCCAAAACACTATTTAGACATGACTCAAACACAATTTTATGAAAGCTTTGTTCAAGGCTTTCCTCAGACTAAAATTAACCAAAGATTTTTTGAGATGAAAAAACCATTTTATGTTAAGATTAATTATGTACGTACTACATGTTGTTGTAGGGTCCATGTTGAATTTTCCATGCATTATGATATTTATCATTATATATGTTGTAATTTGCACACTAATGATTTTTTGTAGGAATGTGGTCTAGAAGAACCTCCTAAGTCACCAAGAGAATTGGTTTCAGCTGTACTATGTAGATGATATGATAGGTGCATTTACTATAAGATGATGGGTTTGAAAGGATTTTGTCCTACATGCACTGGCTTGCAAAATTTTCCTAGATAGAACACAATAAATTGGTAAGAAACTAGTTTCTATTGGAAAATACAAGTCAGTCACATATGGTGTTAATGATAGAAAATAATTAAAGAGGTGTGAGTTAGTGAAAAAGGATATATGCATAGCTGATTTTAAGATGTTTCAAGAGAAACTAGTTTATGAGTACATAGGTCACACACATAGAGCTAGGTGGTTAGATGAGAAATTAAAGTTGTGTAAGGAGACTTTCCCCCTATGTACTATTGTGTTTTTCATTGATTTTGCTAAGAATTATACACTGAAACCTCAAAATGAAGTGTAACCTATGTATTACCACTCTACACAAGTTATAATTTTTGTACACATAGCATTCATGTATGCATGTGATAGCACATAAGAGGACTAAAAGGTTATAAGAGAGTATCACTTCTATATCAGTGATGATCGTACTCATTTCTCAGAGTTTGTGCAAGGAATATTTATAGTATTCTATGATATTTTAAGGGAAATAGGTATAAGATACAACCAACACTTAATATGGTTGGACAATTGCACCACACAATTCAAGAATGCAAGGATGTTCTACTGGTTGACTAGGATGCATGTGACAAGTGGTGTACAACATTTTTGGAATTTCATTGAGGTAGGGAATGGAAAGGGAGAGCATGATGGTACATGAGAATGTGTGAAAATATCTCTTACCAAAGAGGAATTGACGTACGAAGGTGGTTCAGTGTTAATGGATGCAGAAATAATTGTGCAATGGTATAACTCTACGATGGGACCAGGTAATGCAGGTAAGTCTATGGTTTCTAGATATTTTTATTTGATACACAAATCTAACATTATAAACTATATAGATTGTTATACACTTATAGGATCAAGTGACATGCATTCATTTAGAATTTCAAATGCAAAATTAGTAGCTATTTATACTAGACAAATTGCATGCTTTTCTCTTTGTGTATTCATTTTGTGTGGGATGAATGTGAATCAAAAGAGTTGGTTAGCCAGTGGTCTTGTAGACCTTTGAAAATCCTAAATACATATCAACTTCCCATAGAACTACACATGAACTAGTTTGAAGCATTGGTAGATTTTGACCATGTGTCAGACCTAGTTGAACCAGGTAATTTCTCTAGATTTTGTAAGTTAAATAAATTTTAAGCTCAATTTATTAGTTCTTTTTTTGTTGTTTTTGGTATTAAATAGTCCTTGTATTAAATATAGGTCATGTATATGTAGTAATTTCATATGAGAATAATGAAGAAGGAACGGATTAATTTTGGTGTCATTGTATTGAGGCCAAAAAGAAATTGACAACTGTAGTCATTAATGGAGAGGGTATTCAATACCCAATAGGATCTTTTATTTTCACAAGGATATGGCTTAGAAGGTACCATTATTGTATCTAGTTGTATGCATACCCATTAAACTCTTTTTATTACACTTTGCATTGATTTGGGTATTAAAGTCATTTTATTATTCTATAAAATGCAAGTATCCTATCAAGAATTATAATGTCTTGTTTTTTGAGGACTTTGAGACACATAGACATATTCTTCATTACTCTAACCTTATTGTTGCAAAAAAATATTCAATTTATTAAGTATCTTGGTAGACCTCTTAACAAGAATTTGTGGATAGTTCGCAAATCTAACCCGAGGCAATACTTGACACAATAAGGGTTAGAGCTGATCCAAAAGCTTCTCTTGATTAATTTTGGGCAATCTAGAAGAATGATTCTACAATATGGTAGAATTATTTTGACAATTTTGTGTATATCTTTGACCTGTTCTCTATGTGCATATTTAGAGGCCAAATTTTTTACTTAAAAATGACATTGAGATGTAATGTGCATATTTAGATGCCAAATTTTGTATAAAAAAAGGGTTTGCATGGGCATATTAGATGCCAATATTTATGTAAAAAAAGGGCAACGAGTTATCATGTGCATGCTAAATGCCAAATTTTGAATAAAAAAGGGAAATGAGCTACCATGTGTTTATTAGATGCCAACTTTTATGTAAAAAGAGGGAAATGAGTTGTCATATGCATGTTAGATGCCAAATTTTGTATAAAAAAGGGCAATGAGATGCCATGTGCATATTAGATGCCAATTTTTATGTAAAAAAGGGTAGTGAGTTGTCATGTGCATGTTAGATGTCAAATTTTGTATATAAAAGGTGCAATGGGCTTGATTTGCAAATATATTATTGAGATACATGTATTCAATCCTCTCAATCCCTACCTCAGAAGAATTTGGCATTTAATTTTGAACTTTACCTTTTATTTTGTATGTTCAACAATAATTAAGTGTGGAATCTATTTAAAAATTTCTTACTTAAATATTAATTACCATTAAGAACATGTTCAGACATATCAATAAAAAATCTATTCTTTAAACTCCATAACATGGATGTGACTACAAAATCTAAAAATATTTGTATGTACGTGTGAGGCCTCACCCCGACCCATCATAGCATTATTGATCATTCGCATTCTGATACTTATGATATGATACATTGATACACTTTTTGGATTATTCTAATAGAGAATTATGATACTATGTTTGATGACAATGACTATATTATGTGGTTTACATTTTGATGTGGATTAGAACCTAGAATATGTGGTTGATTTTGATTATGCATGTTTAGATATGTGAAATGGTGAGAAGATCAGATCATGATTAGACTTGATTATCTTATGAATATTATGTCATGATGTTTATAGAATTATTATGTTTTAAACATTTCTGAATGAAAGTTGTAATTAGGAATTGAATTATGCACTTTGATTTATGTTGTTAATTATGAATTGAAAATGTATATTTCATGTGATTTTATTACCTTGGACTACTGATGCTCGAGTTTAGTGTACAGGAAAGAGAACCATGGAATTATTCAGAGAATCAAGGCTAAACATATGTGAATTGAGTAAGCCAAAGTTTAATCCGACATGGGATTGAAAACCTCATTGTAATGTGAACCTGTTGTAAATGTGAATTTCATGTGTGTTATTAGTGTAACTTCATGTTGTCATTTAGGACATGTCATTTTGAATGTGATGTGTAATTGTTAGTGTCACTTGACACTTGTTATGTGTTATGTATGTCTACTTAGGATTGACAATGTAAACCTAAGCCTAACTGACTTTTAGGAACCTAATTAAACCCCTTGTTGGAGATGTTTTCAAAGTTCCACCAATTTGATCATTTAGATTTAATTCTTTTCTAGCCACTTTTAGAGACCAAAAAGAGGTCCTAAGGGTCAAATTTGGCAAAATCTAAGTACCTAAGTGATAGGGGTATGGGTTAGGAATGTTTTTAACACATCTAGAACCTTCTAGTGGCCTTGGTGACCCATTTTATAACCCATTTTCCACATGCTATGAAAATAGACTAAGTCTTGACCTTTACCCCATCCCACACTTCTTTCCAATCAGGCATTTATGATAGGGGACAAGGAAAAGCCAAAGGACTTTAGGGTCAAGTATGAATTTAATGTTGGTGGGTGGGTAAAAGTTGGAGGTCTTTTTAGAGGCCCTTGGTAGAGTTAGTGGGTGTTCACCCACTCTCTACTTTTAGAGACATTAGGGTTTGGATTGAAGAAGGATAAGGGATTTGGCTCTTCTCAAAATTCATTTACCATAACACTTGTGAAGGTTGGTTTACTCATTGCCATGGAAGTTTACTTTTTTGTTTCCAATAGATTAGCATGTTGTTCTTTCTCTCTCTTGCATATGTGAAATGTTTTTGTATTATTGTTTTGTATGGGATGGGATTTTGGTTTTGAATTCATGCTTATGGTCTTATTTTTGCTTGAATGAGGGAGTTTTTGTTCATGGGAGTGAGGCATTACTCACCCTTTGGGAAGGGAAGAAGTGGCCTTGGGTGAAGGGGTTAGTTGGGCTCTCTATTGTGGTGAGAGTCTCTTCTCTTGGAAAAGAGGGATAAATTCATGGTGTATGGGCTCCATGAAGCCATTTGTATTTTTGCATCTTGAGGATGTTGATAAACAAAGTATGTGTATGGAGGTTTGATAATGTAGCCTTGAAGAGGCAATGAAATACTCATGTTGAGGAAATTTGAATGCAATGGCATTCTCCTCCTTGGAAAAGCCCACCTTCACCCTATTTCAATGAGCTTAGAAAACTCATTTGTGAAGCCTTGAGAGGGAGTTAATTGTTGTTTATGCATGTGTATTGTTGTGAGCATTTTTGTTGAGCATACCCATTTAGCCTTGGTTCTCCAAGCTCGAGGGTGGTCTCCTTGAGACCTAGGTTGGGAGGTGAGCATCACATGGTTCTCCCCTTTCATTTGTAGGTATTGATGCCAAGATCCATGTTGGTGAAGCTTTGACTAAGTTCACTTTTTGGTGTGGTTGTGTGGAAGCACCTTATGATGTTGCATTGTTGATCTTTGTAATGAGATTCTTCTCTTGTTGCATATTTGTAATGTTTATTGAAAATCTTCTTCAAGTAATATGTGGAATGCTTTCTTTCATTATGAAATAGTTCATCAAGGAAGGGAGCATTGTATGTTGGTCATTTAAATGTGAAGACATCTCCATCATGAAGAATGTGTATTTTTATTTAAAGAGATTACCATAATGAAAATGATGAATCCTTAGTTTCATGCCTAATGTATTTTATTCTTGAAAAAAGTGAAGTTAATCTTTCATTGAAAAATGATATCCAAGTTGATAAGGAAAGCAATGCATTAGTTTAATAGAAGCAAAGTTTATTTGGAATGAAAAGTTAGTAATCCTTAAAATGTGTTTGATTGTAATTTTCAGTTCATATATTCAATCTCTTCTTGAATAAACTCCAATTTCAAAGAGATCAACACCTTAGCTTGAAACAATGATGTAAACTCTAATCCCTCCTAATGAAGTAAGATAACAATGAGTAATCAAACTTGTAGAATACTCATGCAAAAATCAATTAAGCTATCATTCAATTTATGGTTCATCTAGTGTAATGCACTAATTAAATAAATTCCAATGCATACAATTATCTATTGAAATAATGAAACCAAGAAACCAATAGGATAGATGCAAAGAAAAAATCAAATATTAGCAATGGCACTTTCCAAATTTTTAGAGCAAAAATGCTCTCTGGAATTTGTATGGGAAGGTAAATAATTCCCTTACCACAAAAAATATTCCCTTCCCACTAAGCTCTCCTAATTAGAGTTAATATAAATTAATCCCTTTCATAACCATGTTGATAATTACTAAATTCAAAATTAATAAAAAGATTGCATGACATAACTTGTTAAAACATTTCCTTTCCCATAAATGGGCGCAGGTATGAAGTGGCAGAAGTAGCATTTAATAAACAAAAAAAAACTAACTAATATTTTTAAGGGATGGGCTGATATCCTAGTGGGCCCCACCCACATACTTTCCCCCTTACCTATCTTCTTCCCTACATGGATTGCTAGGGAATGGAAATAAATACTTTTCCCTCTCCTTGTGTGAATGCTTGTGTCCATTGTTCAAGACCTGACACATAAACCAAGTCTTAATTAACATGCCCTCCTTCCTTTCCCCTATACAAACTTATGGGCTGACTTGGCATTAAATATGTCCACTAGGACAATGTCTCTCCTCCTCCTTACGTACTTGGGTCTGACATGAGGATCTAAGTATATTATTTTTGGCAAGAAAGTCTTCCCCCTTCCTATGCGTGGTTCTATGCATTGGGATAGGTTTATTTGCTGGTGGGCCCCAAAACTTGTCTTAACCTACCCTTAGATTTTTGCACCCCTAGAAGCTCTGCCTTCTTCCTAGTCCCATCACCCATTGGGCATGTGGGCCCATGTGGAAATGTGAGATGTGTTAGAAGATTGTGAAGTGATAGGTGATAGGTTAGGATTAGATAAGTAGAGTAGTTGGATTAGTAGGAGAGATTAAGAGGATTAGTAGGATATTAGTGTTTTTTTTAGGTTTATTCTTTTATTTTTGAGATAGGACTTTTAAATATTTATTATTTTATTGTGATTAGGGAATTCTAGCCTTTAATAAAGTTGGTTATTGATTAATGGGGTATTGCTAAAGTATTCAGATTTATTATTAGATCAACTAGCTAATGTAGTTGTTCTTTCCTTTTTGACTTGCTAATGTTAGTTTCTGATTGTTATCACTAGTTGTTATTATTACTTAGTTGTCATTAACCTTATTTTGAAATTAACAAAATTGGTTGTTATTAATGGAATTATTATTCAGATTTATTTAGTAGCGAATCAACTCATTTAATTAGTAACTGTATTGGTAATGTGTTCAAATTTAACTAGTAATAAAACATTCGGTTAAACTAATAGTTATTTTAATTAATGGTTAATTAGTTTAATAGGATCATCAATATTAGTTAGTTAAAATTCTAACGTGTTAGACTTATTCTCAATAAATCAATTTAATGATATAGTTCAATTCATTCAATTTTTTTTAAATGATTAACACTAGAGTATTAATAGTAGTATATTTGGTTTAAGATAAACTGTTAACTTGCCATTGGTTAGTAGGATTATGGATTATTGAATCGATGAGCCTTAAGTAATCTCATTTTATCAGAAGGTGTTTAGTATGTCTTGAAGATGGTAGTATAACTAATAATTATTTTGTACGTTTAGATAATATTGTATTCTAATTAATATCATTAGGTTCATTGTCATTCAATCGTTAATGTAATTATCCCATGAACCACTAGCGTAGGATTAAATATCTAATTAAGTTGAACCGAACCTTATTTGAAAGCTATAACCTAGGTAGACATATTAATTGCAGGTATAGCCTAATTGGGTTAAATTGAATATTTAATGCACTAGGTATCTTTGAATGCTTCCTGAATGGAGATTCCAAGTGGAAACTATACCCTCTAGGGTTCCGCTATCTGAACAAACTTAACCCTAGGTTGTGACCCACTTAACCGTAGACAAACTTATCATTATTCTTGAATGTTATTCTCTCTCATCTAAACCCTTTTTTTAAAAAAAAATTTGCATTTTATCTGTTAAATTTTGGGCATGACAGTACGTTCTTAAAAAAGCTCATGTCATGTGAAGTAATGGAACACATTAAGTTGATAAGATGAAAAAATGTCATTATTGGAATTGATTTAATGGCTATATATTGTTATGCAGACTATTGGTGAAAGAGCACCCAATGAATCATGGATGTCCAAAAATTCAATGTCCACTTTAAGGTTTCCTAACCCAAACTTAGTTGGTCTTATTAGCAAATAATCAATTGCCCAAGTTTACACTCCTTTAACCCTCTTCACAATGCTCCTTCCAAACACACAAATTTGATAAGCAACTTCAAATGTGGATTCAATCACTTCCTAAGGTCTCTATATACCCTATAAAACATGTACCAACTAAAAAATAAAAAATATTCACTGATTGGCTAATTTATCCCTACCTGGACTCAAACAAGGCACTTCTTGTAGCCCTTCCAACCCTATTTTTAAAGACTTTTCTCCCAAACTTCCCAAAACACTTGCCAAAATAATTATTGATCTAGATACTCTTTTTAGAGATACAAAACATATGTCAAAACCATATATCACTCTTTTGGACCAATTGTGTGAACAATACCCAACCAATCCTCAAATGGGCCTAATTAGCCCACTTTTACAAAGCGGGTACTAATAGAACTTGGTGGAAAACCTCCAAAACTTGAAATAGCATTAATTTATGCCTTATAACAAAGGGTTTTCAAGTTTTTTTAATTATCCACCCTCATTTTCCCTCTCAACCAAGAAACCCTCCTTTTTAGGCCCTTCCAACTAGGGCTTCCTCAAAACTCACCTTCCCAACACTTCTAGATTCAAAAAAGGTTGATTCACCATGTAATCATCATTTCAAACACCTTCTAATAGAAAAATACATACTCATTAACGTAAATATCTAGATCCATTACCTTAGCCTCTATGGGCATGCACCTTCAACATGCAATCTTTACCCTAGGGTATCAAATTTCAACTTCTCACTCTTTCCTGCATCAAAGATTGTTAGAAAACATCATAATACACATGTGTGATCCATCCCACAAGCTATAGTAACAACATAAAGTGGAATGGATCAATATTTCATCTTGACTCTCAAAGTCCTTATGTGTGCACAAATGATGTTTTGGACCAATTTGAATGTGAACAACAAAATGAAGTTAAAAATATTTTAGATGGAGAGAAACATGTTTCCTGCACCTATTAGATTCTCATGGAATCATATCGGTTCAAAGAATGGCCAGATATATCATGTTTCATATTTCATGTTCTATGTTTCATATCTTTCAAACCATTCACCATGGGATCAAATCATCTTCTCCATTAGCTCTGGTTGGCCGGGTAAATCCTAGTGACATCCCCATTTCACCCATGGATCCCCTCAACCATTCGCAAGAAATCCTAACAAAAGTGTCCCTAAGGGTCACTAAGAAACATTGGGCAATGATCTTTCTTGGGGAATATCTCGGAGCTGGTGTGAGGTATCAAAAAATTGTTAGGTGATACAAGACCATTCTATTGAGGCCTACAATTACCCATCTTAGTTTTGGGAGATTCCCCTTCATTTTAATTTGGCGTCCCTATCTCAATTTATGTCAAAAGTTGTAGTGTTGCTCAATTGAAATGAGAAACATTAGGTATATTTCAATCCATTCTCCATGGGATCGAATCATCTGCTCCATTATCTTTAGTTGGATGGGTAAAGACTAGTGACTGTGTGTGTGAAAATTGTACCTGATCTGTAAACACAACACTCAGTAAAACATTAGAGGTTATTGATAATCAAAATCGTGCAAAATTGAAAGCTATCTAACCAAGTGATTTACTGCCTTCTAATAGGTGCGAGATTAATGTTCTCAGATTGTAATCGAGATCAGTGACCTAGACGACACCTAAATGAAGGATTTGAATGCAATTGATCTAGATGAGAGATTGAATGCAATTATTCTATTTTTTTGGATTTTTCTATGCAATAAGAATGATAAAAACTGATATGATATGAATGCTATTGAAAACTGATATGCTATGCTAATCTAGCAATGATATGAAATATGAATGCAAAAATAAGATTGATCTCACAAAAATGTCGATTCGCAAGAGCTTTGATTCTTCAATTCCAATTCTCCAGCGTGATTGTGCAAAATATGAGATGATTTGTGAAGAGTTGAGCCTTTAATTTATAGAAATCCAAGGCTTTGGAGGTGCATGGGAAAAAGCCATAAATCACTCAAATAACTCAACTTGATTTTTGAGTTATTTTTAAATAAAAGATAATTAACTCACAAAAACATGCAAAAGCTAAGTTTTAACTCAAAATAGAGTTTAGCTTTAATTGATAATTGATAGTTGTTTGCTTTTATGATTGTGCATGTTTTATTTATGAATTAATTTAATAATAAAGTGATTTATTTCCAACTTAACTGCTTTTAAAAATAAAACAATTGATTTATGGGTTAATCAATTATTTAATCAAATTTTTATTAAAAACTATATTATTAAATAATGACAACTTGCTTTAATTAATTAAATAAGAATTTAATCAATTATTCATATGATATTAGATTTATTGTCAAAATTAAATAATACAATTAATAATAGATATAATTAAATTTAATTACACAATTAAGTGGCAAATATTAAATCTAATTAATTAAATATGAAAATATTCAATTAATCAAACTTTAGGATAAATGTGATTTATTGCCAAATAATTATAAAATTAAAGATAATTAAGATAATTAGGAATATTACTAGGAATATTCTCCGATGCAAAATTTAAGATAATCAATTAGATTTGATGATGTTTAGATGTGCCTTAGATTAGGACTTTGATGTCGATTTCATATGATTTGTCGATGTAGGAGATTAATGAACTTATAGCCCATTTTTGGGGTATTACATTTTGCCCCTCTTTGAATTACTGTGCGAAGCGTAGTGGTTCAAAGATAGTCTGTGTTTGATAGAGATAAGAAACTGATTCAAAAGATAAACCGATCTCAAGATAGAAACCAATTGAGAGATATTGAGATAGGAGGTCCTGAATGACCAGAGATAATGTTCACTGTAGCAGAAACTAAACCTATGATTGCGAAAAAGTGTCAAAACACCTGATTCTGAACCTTAGGATTGATAAGAAGTGAGTGACCCGTTCTAGACTCGATTGTCTTAGCAGAACTAGCAAGTATCACATCCAAACCCTTCAGTTGTCGAAGAACCAAGGAAAGAACACTATGATCTGATGGTTGCAAAAACTGATACAGTTTACAAGATTAGGAGAATACCAGATTGATATGGATCGATGAATCTGATATGCCCCAAGTGATGATAGATTTGCCCCGAGCGATGAGGACTTTTGATGAATCAGTAACTAGACGTGATTGTTGTCTTGATCACTGATGAAAGATATTGATAGATTTGATCGATAGAATTTGATTTACAGACTTTGAATGATGTGCAATACCATGCCCCCTTCGGGATTAAAATTGAAATCTGACAAGAAAAGTCAACGTTGAGAGTTTAGAAGCATGTTAATTGATCTGAGAAGTGGTTATTTACATCCGAGAACGCATTCTGCATCATTGGAAGGTCCCAAAAGACCAAGTTTGACTAGGTTTGACCATGAGTTGACCATGGTTGACCAAGTTGAAATTTTGATAGTTTGATGTAAGATAATCAGTTAAGTTGAATACTAGATTTCTGTGATGATTGAAGGTCGAATATGCAAGTAGTTAATAATATGAATGATCTCAGATTTGAATTTTGATCCCGAAAAAGGATTCTACTTGCTATTTCATTGGAGGAACCTTCGTGGGAGATTCAGCTCTTGTTAGACTTGAAGATGTGATTTGAAGAATCATTTAAGCATTGAAGTTCATTTAATCATTGTGAGATCATGTAAACATGCAAAATGCAATGAGACATGCAAAATGAAATGCAACCTAAGACCTAGGACCTAGTCACTGATCATGTGTCGATTTGTTATCATCATTGAACTTTTAGGTAACCGGATAAATCAATACAATGCCCACTAGCCATGAAACCATAGACATATGAATATCGATTTGTATGTGCAAGAATCAATACAACACCCACTGGACAACAACCATGGATATATGAATATTGACTTTATTTTCAAAATGTTGGATTAAATATAAGCATCAAGGCACAAATGCCAGGATGACCTGAATATCATGTCCATTTTGATATAGCAATTTGTACAAGCATCAAAACATAAACGTCGTGATGACCTGAGTACGCCTTGCATTACAAACACATCAAACAGTCAAGAGATCATTCTAAATCCAATGTGAATTACCCGTAGTGACCCTTTATCGTTCACATCCTTAGGCAAGATTGCGTTCCACAGTAGGAGAAAGAACTTACTCAAAAAGATAATAGTTAGATCAAACTTCCTTGAATTGTATGGGTATCAATGGTCGAGGTACGCATGGCCATCCAATTCGAGATAGAGGCTCTTACAGTCGGACACCATTTCAATCCAGAAGTTCCAAAGATGTTAGATTTTCACATACAAGCAGAAGACAAAGAAAAGATTATGCCCCCAGTCATCACTCTCTAAATCCTATAAAAGACATCATCGAAGAGCTCGAAGGGACACAATATGCAAAAATCTCAATGCGAATCAGTAAGCATACAAGGAGATAAAAGCATGTAAAAAACACAGATTGTTTTCAGTTGAGTTTTGATGTTTGATTGTTGTTGATGCAAAATCCTTTCTGGAGACGAGACAGACTGACTGACTCAACTTGAAGCTTCAAAGGACTCTGAGTGGATATGACATGTCTAAGATACATGGGAGACCATAGGATATGACATTGATTGCCCCCAAGTTTGAACATTGATAGGATACAGACGCTTGAGCTGATTGGTGTACAGGCTGACTTATTGAAAACTGGAAATGCAGGAACAAACTGGGAGATATGTACAAACTAAAGCAAGACTGAAAGCTGGGAAAGACCAAGATTGTGCTGATAGATGGAGAATTTGGAACAAGTGGCGCCTGTTTGCCAGGTTTTCACCATCTTGGTAGAGATTCTATTTTTGCTACCGAGGTGCCTGTTTCCAGGTTTTCACCAAGGCACTTTTTTTTTTTTTTTTTTTTGTATTTTTCATTTTTTCAATTTTTTTGTACTTTTGATATTTTTTGATTTTTTTGTACTTTTGATATTTTTTGATTTTTTTGCGAATCATCAAGGCGCCTATTGCTAGGTTTTCACCAAGATGTTCATTTTTTTAGGACTTTTTTCAATTTTTAAGATTTTTTTTAGGACATTTACCAAGCACTGAATGCCTTAGGCATAGAATTTCTTCAGATGGAGAACGTTGATTGGTTCTTGGAGCTGTTCTCCTTCAGTCATTGAGAGTTGATAAGCACCAGAGCCAAAAGTAGCAGTGATTACAAAGGGACCCAGCCAATTGGGTTCGAACTTCCCCTTGCGTTCTCGATGTGATTGATTTTTAGGATTTTCTCTCAACACTAGATCGCCAACCTGAAATTCTCTATGTCTGACTTTCTTGTTGTAGCCTCTAGACATTCTTTTCTGATACACTCTGAGATGATCATACGCTGCTTGCCTGCGTTCATCGAGTAATTCAAGTTCTTGTAACCTAGACACTTTGTAGTCTTCATCAGTGACAAGTCCATGCATTCTGATTCTAAGTGATGGGATTTCAACCTTAATAGGTAGTACTACTTTAGACCCATAAACTAAAGCGAAAGGTGTAGCCCCAATAGGTGTTCTGATACTTGTTTTGTAGGCCCATTCTGATACTTGTTCTGATACTGGTTCTGATACTGGTTCTGATACTGATTCTGATAATTGTTCTGATACTAGTTCTGATACTGATTCTGATAATTGTTCTGATACGGGTTCTGATACTGATTCTGATACTGATTCTGATAATTGTTCTGATACTAGTTCTGATACTGATTCTGATACTGATTCTGATAATTGTTCTGATACTGGTTCTGATGCTTGTTCTGATAATTGTTCTGATATTGGTTCTGATACTGATTCTGATACTGATTCTGATACTTGTACTGATACTAGTTCTGATACTTGTTCTGATACTGGTACTAATACTTGGTATACTTGATAGCTTCTTTTTTCATTGCAAACTCCCAAGCAAGATCATATCGTGTAGTCCCAATGTCTAGCAAGGTGGAGAACAAGAGGGATTGGCAAGCTGGTGGATGAGATGGAAGACAAGAGAATGAAGGAGAATGAAGGGAAGAAATCGTCAAGGGAAAACTCCTCAAGAATACCCAAGCTAGGGCAAATTCATCATGTAAAGCGCATTTGGACAAGCAATGAAAGGCTAGCATAGGATAAGTCACAAAAGCGTGATGCAAGAGTAGGAAATGATGCAGTCCAAAAGAGTAGACATGTCAAGAGGCTTCATAGCACCGTGTTTTACTATTTCTTTTTATTAGATCAAGACCAAAGGGGAAAAGGATAGCGATAGGTGAAAATGAATGGAGGAAGATGGATATGAAGGCTAAACATGGAAGGAATGAAAGCAAGATCACCGTAAGATAGCTCACAAAATAGCCAAATATTTGTGTATAGATCAACATTGTCAAGATCAAAGAGAGAAGATGGAATGGATGAAATATGTAGAAGAACTACGCATGATGCCTGATTGCCAGGTTTTCATCATGGTACTTATCCAAGTTGCCACAAGGGAGTGGTTTTCACCATAGGACGAATTTATTTCTCTTTACTTTTGCTACCAAGGTGCCTATTTCCAGGTTTTCACCAGGGCACATTTTCAATTTTTATTTATTTATTTATTTATTTTTTTGGAAGAAGGCAAGCTTTTTAGATAATGCTCCTTGAAAGGATAAACCATGATATGCCAAGGAATCAAAATGATATACTCAAAGATGCTGATAGGGAAAGGGAGATGGAAGAGAAAAATGGAGGATAAGGTTTTATGTAAAGCGAGTGAGGTTGGAAGATAGGAGGAATAGGCAAATGAGGAAAAATGATAGAAGGTAGAAGGATAATGCATGGAAGGATTGTGAAAGGGTAGGTGGAAAGGAAGGCAAGATCAACGTAAACACACACCTTGAAGGGTGGCAAGAGGGTGGAGGAATCGTGAATGAAGGAATACGTGAAGGAATATGGCGAATGGATAGCAGAGGTTGTGGTTTAGGCACATGAAATGGAAGAATATTTTTGGAGGGAGATGAAGTGGAAGCCTTTGGAAGCTTGAATGTCAATTTCACTTTTTGCTCAACACTAGAATCTTTCAAGAGAGACTTTGGAATCCATATAGCCATAGGCTTTTTATTTCCTTTTGATGATCTAGAGATAATATCTTTAATGATGGATTTTGGAACCCATACTTGTCTTGTAGTTTTTTTCTTAGATATCTCTTTTGACTTTATGTTTCCATGTCTATTAGAGGAGACATGGTGATCTTTTTTTGATGGATTCTTGTATTGCTTCTTTTTCTTGTATTGAACATTCAAGTTACTTCCAAAAGACTTGGGACTTGTGGAAGAAGGAGGATATGACTGGTTTAGATGGGTGGGTGGATGAAAAGGATTCAAGGGTATGCATCTATGTTGATCTTGAGGAAAGATGGGAGATGGAGGTATGTAAGGACCCAAGATGGATGGAAAATTAGGAGAGTTAGGAGGGGAAAGTGAAGGGACATAAGGACCCAAGATGGAAGGAAGGCATGAAGCCCTTAGTAGTGGTGGAAGAGGTCCAAGGATGGAAGTGGAAGATGCAAAAGGATAATCAATAAGTTCATCATCATCTATATGACAACCAAGGATATCAGCATCTTTAGAGTGAGCATTAGAATTTTCAATAAAATCATGGACATCTTGAATAAGAGCATTTTCTTTGATAGGATCATTCAAAGCTTGCGAAGACATAGGAAGAGTAGAAAGTGGAAGTGAACATGGAGTGGTAGAACAAGAAGATGAAAGACTTTGATCTTGACAAGGATCTTCGGATAGCATAAGCGCATAATTTTTCTCTTGTTTTTCAATAGGCTTAACATTGGAAGTAACAACACTATTTTTAACAACCTTAATGGAAGTATCATCTTTGGAAAGTGCAAGCATAGTAAGGTTATTTTGATTGTCAATAAGCTCAACAGTGTAAGTAGTAGCTTGATCTTGCTTAGGCGAAGACTTAAGACATGGTGGAATGTATGAAAAAGGGGGTACAGGATCAAAAGAACCCTGAGGCGGATAAGAGACATTGGGAAAAGGAGTGGATGACATGGAGGGTTCTTGAACTTGATCTTTCTTTATGTTCTTTTCTTCATCATTTTTAGAGTCCTCTTGACATGGAGCCACTTCTAAGGACAAGGAAGCATGTTGGGATTGTATGGAAGATTGTGGAAGAGATGGTGGAGGACTAGCTGAACTAGGGATTATAGCATATGAAGGCTTAGGCTCTTTAGATTTATCATTATTGGAAGTCTTTGCAGCCAAGTGAAGGTTAGCTTGAGTTTCTTTAAGAGGTAGCCTTGGGGGATAACTATAGGGAACCACATGAAAAGTATCAGGGCTTGTGTCAGATGAAGGTTCTGTGAAAGATTTGAAAGACTCGGAAGCTTTAGGAAATGTATGGGTATTGGAGGAAGTAGGGGATGGAAGGGAACCATCACAAGATAAAGGTCCAACATTAACATGATCTTGCTTGAGAGTGTAATCTTTATTTTCAGCCTGAGAGTTCTTAGAGGAGAGATCCTTATAATATTGACGTTTCAAGCTGGCACGATGTATTTTATAGTCCTCAGCAGTAGTAGATGGATCATCATCAAGGTATTGTCCACAAAAGCCATCAAAATCTCTTTCAAAATCAGAATCATATGGATCACCATCACTATCTATCCAATGTGACGGCCCATTTGTAGTAAGCAGGAATGAACGATGAGGAGGACTCTTAGGAACAGAGGTGTCATAAGTATCATTACATTTTCTGTCATCATAGTCATCATAGTCTCCAAAGCTAGATGTGTCACTCTCTGTGGAAGAGGTATCATATTGCTCAAATTTTTTTCGGGGGCATGGTGACATGTACAAGTCTTTATCAAATGGAAAAGAGTATAGAGGTTCCTTTTCTTTCTCAAGTTTGTCAAGCTGGACCTGCATAACATGTATCTGTTTCATTATAGCGGCGATCAGAGCTTCTTCCTCTTGTTTACTGATTCTTTGAGACATGTGTACTGATTCTCAATAGCTACTGATTTGTTCTTGACACAATGATATTTTTGACAGATTCTGGAACTAGGCTGGAAACATTGGATATCTTGCAATTTGACAATTTCTGACAACTCTCTCAAATTTTTCCAAACGACACTCTGTAGACTCATACAACACTAGGTAGTCTATGAAATGACAGTTGCTAAACTCGTACGACAGTTGGGTAATACTGAAATGACACTTGACAAAACTCGTACGACTTTTGACTTCCTGAAATGACTTTTGACTCCAGAAAGAACTTTACGTCAATTTTTGCAAAATTTAAGGTTTTCAATTTTGGATTGTTTGCAAATTGTACTGTCCAAATTTTGAAGGTTATACCAGATTTGATCATTTTTAATAGCCAAGTAGATAAACAAGCACGCAGAACAGCAAGCAAGTGATTCCAAGCACGTCTGAAAACAATGAACAAGGGCTAAAGCAACCTTGCGCATGAACAATCAAGTGACCAAATTGTGCTAATCCCTGAGAGTACTAATTGTATATGTTCTGAAAAAATTGCAATAACACACATATACCTGAGAATGAAAAATTGGCCTCTCTAGGGTTTTTAGTAATGGTTTGACTCTGCAACTTTTATGATTCAAAGGGGTGAACTCCAATCCCGGCGCACCAGGGTTTTGACACAGTCCGAGAACTTAATCTTCAAGAGCTGCTAGGGAGATCTGACAACCCAACAATGAACCATACCCGTGGAGATTTCTTCCACAAGGACATTTATATAGCGGTTGTCACTACCATGGCGAAAATGGCTATTACCGCTTGAGGTTCCGTCAATGCAGTTTGCCATGTGAAGGGATTGTCCGCTACGGTTAACCCTCTCTAAAGATGACTCACAATAGTATACCACAAGGGGACTTGGCTCTAGATTCAAGGTTTTGACACCTCTTCACTTTTAACCCAAACAAAGCAAGCAGATTAATCCGACACGCTAAGACAAAGTTTTGTTCCACCAAGGTCTGTGATATCAACTCCACGTGATCTATCAACCTCTCCGAGGAGAGAATGTATCAATCAATAAGAGAAGACGCACTAACCAATTTTGATTCACCAAAGCTTGTGATATCAACCCCACATGATCTATCAACCTCTCCGGAGAGAGAATGTGTCGATCAATAAGAGAAGACTCACTAACTAAGTTGAATGTGAAATGCACTAAGTATCCTCCCTACCTACAAGGATTCTATCATCAAGAAGGATTTCGCTAGGAATCCAATCTCTCAAGAATCACAAATAGTGTTCATAGGGCCTAATTACTATGTGAGCACAGATGTATGTTCCGAAAGCAAATCTACCAAAAGTACCCAAAAAGTAGAAAGAGGAACACTTAACGCTTAAAGCGAATATGAGATGAGTCCACAAGGTGGAACACTTAACACCTCACACAAGCTAAAAATGAGTCCCCAACTTAGAAAATAAGTGAGTTCCTAAAAGCACAAAAGGGTTGCCAAGTGGAACATTTAACGCTTCTGTCCTGTTGACCCCTCCCCTTTATGGCGCTGAGATTGCAACCACGGGGCGGAAATGAGGGGCCGGCGGATTAGCGAGTCCAATAACCCAAGATAGAAATCAAGATCAATCACAAGTATTCTAAGACTACTTAATGAATCCTTAAGGGTTCACAACCTAGTATCAATTATGCAAGTGTGTAGAAATAGATCAAAAGCATGAAAAGATGCACACAAGCTTGACACATAAGAGATTTATTTTAAGTCCCAAATCAAAATATTATTAGATGAAGGAGAATACCTGGGATCCTCGCAACGCGCTTAGTAGATTTTACATGATTTTTAGCAATTTTTGTTGAGCTTTTCCATGCAAGCAAGTGACGAACTCTCCAACAAGCAAACAAGCAAATAAGATATGCAAAATATATTCAACTTATAAAAACCATAGGGTTAGCTCTAAAAATCAATTATTATCAATAATAATAACAAGCAATCAACCCAAATGACAACTCATATCATTCATTGAACCATGTAAAAAAAATAAGTGCATACCCATCATAAAACTTTATTTTTTTTTTTGCATTTGACCTAGTCAACAAGATCTAATTTTTTCGATATGATTTTGGCCACAAAAATAGAAATTCAGAATAGAGACCCCTGCTAAAAAATAGAGAGCTTTCCAAAAATGCAAAAATTTTAGAAAAACCTCTTCATTTGTGCCCTAGAGACCCATTTTATCAAAATAGACTAGTTTTTGTAAATTGACTATTTGAGCTATGATATCATGTCCAAATTTAAAACACAAAGAATGGACCCCCTATATAATTTAAAGAGCTTTCCAAAAATATAAAAATTTTTGAAAAATATGCTTATTTGTGTCAGATATTAATTTTTTCTGGAATTTCAAGAAAAAATTATTAAAAATTCAAAACATCTCAAAAAATTCTAAATTTTTTACTGTAGTTTCCATGACATGTCACCAACCTACAAAAAAAATTTCAGGCCAAAATTCCAAGCTTTTTGAGAGATAAAATTAAATCTTTGAAACTTTGGGGTTTTAGCTCCCAAAAAAAATCAAAACCAGCATGCAAAGGTGGGTTGCCCCACGGTGGGTGCCAGAAATGTGTGTGTGAAAATTGTACCTGATCTGTAAACACAACACTCAGTAAAACATTAGAGGTTATTGATAATCAAAATCGTGCAAAATTGAAAGCTATCTAACCAAGCGATTTACTGCCTTCTAATAGGTGCGAGATTAATGTTCTCAGATTGTAATCGAGATCAATGACCTAGACGACACCTAAATGAAGGATTTGAATGAAATTGATCTAGATGAGAGATTGAATGCAATTATTCTATTTCTTTGGATTTTTCTATGCAATAAGAATGATAAAAACTGATATGATATGAATGCTATTCAAAACTGATATGCTATGCTAATCTAGCAATGATATGAAATATGAATGCAAAAATAAGATTGATCTCACAAAAATGTCGATTCGCAAGAGCTTTGATTCTTCAATTCCAATTCTCCAGCGTGATTGTGCAAAATATGAGATGATTTGTGAAGAGTTGAGCCTTTAATTTATAGAAATCCAAGGCTTTGGAGGTGCATGGGAAAAAGCCATAAATCACTCAAATAACTCAACTTGATTTTTGAGTTATTTTTAAATAAAAGATAATTAACTCACAAAAACATGCAAAAGCTAAGTTTTAACTCAAAATAGAGTTTAGCTTTAATTGATAATTGATAGTTGTTTGCTTTTATGATTGTGCATGTTTTATTTATGAATTAATTTAATAATAAAGTGATTTATTTCCAACTTAACTGCTTTTAAAAATAAAACAATTGATTTATGGGTTAATCAATTATTTAATCAAATTTTTATTAAAAACTATATTATTAAATAATGACAACTTGCTTTAATTAATTAAATAAGAATTTAATCAATTATTCATATGATATTAGATTTATTGTCAAAATTAAATAATACAATTAATAATAGATATAATTAAATTTAATTACACAATTAAGTGGCAAATATTAAATCTAATTAATTAAATATGAAAATATTCAATTAATCAAACTTTAGGATAAATGTGATTTATTGCCAAATAATTATAAAATTAAAGATAATTAAGATAATTAGGAATATTACTAGGAATATTCTCCGATGCAAAATTTAAGATAATCAATTAGATTTGATGATGTTTAGATGTGCCTTAGATTAGGACTTTGATGTCGATTTCATATGATTTGTCGATGTAGGAGATTAATGAACTTATAGCCCATTTTTGGGGTATTACAGTGACAACCCCATTTTTCCCATGGATTCCATCGAACATTCATGAGAACACCTGACGAAAGTGTCCCTAGGGGTCACTAAGCAACTTTGGGCAAAAATCTTTCTTAGGGAATATCTTGGAGCCTGTGTGAGGTATCAATGAATTTTTAAGTGCTATAGGACTATGTTATATAGGCCTACAATTATCCATCTCAGTTTTGGAGACTCTTCTTAATTTTAATTTGGCATCCCTATCTTATTTTATGTCAAAAGTTGTGTTGCTCAATTGAAATGAGAAACATTGGGTATCTTTCAATCTTTTTGTTGTGGGATCGAATCGTCTGCTCCATTATCTTTGGTTGGTTGGGTAAATAGTATTTCTATCCCCATTTCACCCACAAAGTCCCTCAAACATTTGCGAGCACACTAGAAAGAAATGTCCCTAAGGGTCACTAAGCAATATTGGGCAACAATCTTTCTTGGGGCATATCTCAGAGCTCATGCGAGGTATTGATGAATTTTTAGGTGCTATAGGACCATTTTATGGAGGCCTAAAACTACCCATCTCATTTTTGGAACATTCCCCTTTGTTTTAATTTGGCATCCCTACCTTTGTTTATGTCAAAAGTTGCAATGTTGCTCAATTGAAATGAACAATATCAGGTATCTTTCAATCCATTTGTCATGGGATCAAATCATCTACTCTATTAGCTCTAGTTGGCTGGTTAAATGCTAGTACCAACCTCATTTCACCCATGGATTTCCTTGAACATTTGTGAGCACACCAGACCGAAGTGTCCCTAAGGGTCACTAAGCAACATTCGTAAAATCGAGTATTTCACACTTTTCACCAACTTGTTCCAAAACAATTGATAAAAAAAACTACACTTATAGATACCCTTTTGTAATTTATTCAACATATCCAAAATCCAAATCTTTTTGACCAACACATAGGACCAATGCCTTGCAATTCTCAAATTAGGCCAAATGAGCCCAAAATAGGCCAAATTTACAAAGGAACTATATAAAATATATATGATGAGAACCCCAAACCATTGGTAAGAATTGAGTTATAATTCCAAACCAAGGCATTTATGGGTTTTAATGGCTACCATGCTCTCATATTCTCCCAACTCATGTACCTTCACTTTTAGGCCTTAAAACCTAGGGCTTTCTCAAAATGAACCTTCCAATCACTTCCATACTCTAATAAGAGTTGGTTCACCATCCATTAAACATATTTAAACTGATTCCATCATAAAAACATACCATCCTTAAGGAAGATCTCTCAAACCTTCACCATAACACCCTTCATGCACCCTTTTCACAAGAAAACTTCCACCCTCGGGTATCAACCATCCATTTAATGATCCTTCCTATAGAAAAATCTATTAGTAGACATTAATATACATAATCCATGAAACTATCCACAAGAAACAACAACCACATAAACCACCCATTAATATACATCTTCATATGACCCTTATTTGGTCAATTAGGACAATTTGACACAATAGACAAAATCATTACATATTTTGGCTTTTCATACCTTATTACATTAAATTAAGTCACATATGAATTTGATTACATTATCCATGCCACAATGAATTTGATAAACATTTTTCAATTCTATTATATTAAATAATGAACAAACATGTTTGATTAATTGGAAAAAAATTAAGTTTTGAAGTACAAAGGTATGCACACAATGAACAAATTGGATCGAATTTCAAGTTTCATATATATCAAAATGAACAATAATCATGTACATTTCAAAAAATGGCATACATTCCAAACCAATAATAAAGTTACAAAAAGATGGAATCTTCTATGTCAACATTCATATATACAATACAAATGTCGAATATATATAAATATCATTTAATGACCCCAACTACATCTATATATCTCTATCAATATCTATGAATGTGATGGATCATCAAAATTGAGCCTCTTCGAAGAAATACATGGCTCATTAAGTGTCTACACAAGAACAATTCAAATGCTAAATCAGATCTCTTATCTCTAAATACTATCAAAATAACTAAATACTAGACTGTAATTTGTTGGCAATTGAATTTTTGACTACCTCATCTCTTTTTTTTGCACTTGGTTTGTGTAGTAGCGTTGATGGGTGCCTTCATGGAAAGGATTCCTAAAAAATGGAATGGTAAAGAATATGTAGGAAGTCATGAAGGGATCTGCAATAGGTAAAAGAAAATTAACACAATTTAATAACCCAAAACTGATGACAAACACTACAAAAATTAAACTACATGTACTCATATCTAAATCCATATGTTTAACACACACACACACACACACACAGATATATATATATATATATATATATATATATATATATATATATATATATATATATATATATATATATATATATATATATATATATATATATATATATATATATATATATATACTGGAGCCTCATATATCTCTCTTGTACTCTTAGGAGGCATCGTCATTGATGAGGCCACTATGACCATTTTCTGTATGAAAATCATAACATATATCATAGTCATAGAGGAAGGATTTCTAAGAGATTTTGAATAAACAAGAACAGAATCGAAAGTGAATATAAAAATGTTACCCCTTCCCTCTCTTGAACATCAACGACATACAATGCATTCATTAGTTTTGTAAAACCCAACTATTTCTGTATATAGAACTAATAAGATAGGTGCATTCGTCAGTATACATGTATATGTTCAATCATAATACATTTCAACAAATAAACTTAAATTGTACTAAATTACCTTTTGTACTTTGGGTGTCCTTGGGGATTTATTTTTTCATCTCGGTGTCTTGGAGCTAGGTGGGGTACCCTAGCAGAAATAAAATTAACATTGCAAAATGAATATGATAACACATGGGTTCAATTAAAATTATAAACAAGAGGTGTTAAAAATATGATATCGCAAAGCTCTCTAGGCCAAAGTCAATGGCAAAAAGTGTCACATCATCAACTCCAAACAGTTGAAACCCTGACAAGCCCTATAAAACATCAAATAAATATACATATTAAGAAAAGATAACTTGACACCAAGAAATTATTCTATTTTTATAAATATTTATAAACTATACCTCAGGTGTAAAAGATACCCATGCACCTCTAGTCGAACAAACACTTTTTGGTGTGCTCATAGTATCACTTCCTACACCATGCAATGCATATTATTCAAAAACCAATTTAATTTTTTCTCTAAAAAAAAGATTATTTATTTTGTAAGATTTAGGTGAATAATTAATAACATGTTAAAACACAAATAAACATACCCGTTTTTGTCTCCTAGAAAACACCATCATCAATAGGTCATTTGTGAGGGCCACATCCTTAGTAGAGAATATTTGGCATCTACTCCCACAATGTGTACAAGAATGGGATATCGAACCATCCTCATTCAAATCAATATTTACCTCAGCAAATATACCCTAACAACTAGGGCACATATGCTCAATGGGCTGAGCTGAGCCAAATAGAGCATATGATGATGATGGAGGTGTTGCAAGTGTTGATCCACACCCTACCTTGACTAACTATGTACCATGCTCAATAATGATATCAGTCAATGATGTACCTACCTGAAGGGTTTGTAAATACAGACTCCTTCACTACTATCGAGACTGCAACATGAACTATGGGTTTTTTAGCTAGACGTCTCCTATGTTGTGGCTATACCACCCTATGGACCCCAACTCTA
This sequence comes from Chamaecyparis obtusa, assembly GCA_027943335.1. Lineage (NCBI taxonomy): Eukaryota > Viridiplantae > Streptophyta > Pinopsida > Cupressales > Cupressaceae > Chamaecyparis > Chamaecyparis obtusa. Next base: position 7,612 of record BSBK01004151.1, on the reverse strand, counting down.
TCCTACACATAGCCTCTCCCTCAACCCTAGAAATGTCAAATGTCAAAGTATTTTAGCTTCTTTCCAAGGATAAACTTATAATATAGCTTTCTCAAAAAATATAAAGGAAACTCCCAATTATTACATGGTTCTTGGTCGAAGACCATATACCACCAATCCAAAAATGCATCTCTCATCCTATTATGAACACACCAATGTATGGGAAATTGATTCATAGTTACTTCTAGGGAGTTACTACTAATAGGATCAGTGAAAAGAGCACATATGTCATCTTCAAGTATCCTCTTTTTTTCACTTGATCATATGACAACCCATTGGCATAAAATGCATGACATATATCCCTCTGTGAACCCCATGTTGTAACCTCCATAGACACCTCATTCACACTATTGGCCATTCTTTCTAAGGAAGTGGCGAGGGATGAGTGGTGCTAAAAACTAGAGGACCTCAATCTAGTAACCAATATGGATATTTGGGAATTGTTTTTTTGAAGGTAATTGATAAGGTCCTCTTGTGTCCCATCAACATGACCTATTGGAAGACACAGAGGGTTTGGATTTGGGTTTGGAAATGAGTTTGGGTTTTGTTGAGGGTTTTCTTGTTGTGCGGCTGAAATTTGAGGCTTCTCTTGTTTCTCATTTCCAACATTATCAAGATTTTCTTGTGTTCGAAGAGGTCTTTGTTGTCTCTTTTGTGGTAGGGGATTATTTTCCAAATCTAACATCAAATTAATTTTAAAAAACTTAAATCACTTCAACAAACCCTACTCAATCAAAATTGAAACAAAAATAATTTAAAAAAAATTCTTACCTATTCGACAACATGGCATGTTTGGAAAATGATCAATATGGCAACAAAATCCAATAATAACAAGAACCCTCTTCAGGCCTAGGTGTTTTCCCTTCCTCCTCTCTCCTTCAGACTCAATTTTGGTGTGAAAAAAAATAGTCAAACGCTAGTTTTAAAAAAAAATTATAACAGTCAAAATGCAATCAGGTTTCGTAAAGCATTTTTTCTTTACAAAACGTGATCGATTTTTGCAAAACTTGAGCTTTTTTTATTATTTTTTGTGGCTTGGAAATGGCTCAGCTTTGCCAAGCTTTTTTTTTCAAATTTTGAATAACCTGATCATGTTATGAAAATTTTTGGTTTTTTTAGGAGGTGGCCACTTTTTGCACACCATCTTGGTGTACTTACCCTAGTCATTAAGAGAAATATAATTTTGGTTTAAGCATAAACCAAAAATCACATTGATCAATCATTCATTATTTAACAATTTATTAAATAGATCTAGATTCTTATTCATTCAAAATCATATAGTCCATGTAGAGATTAATTGTATATAGTACACATTTGTATTTACATCAAATAACAAATTGAAAAGTTCATGAAATCCTAATTAATGCAACACTCATACAAACATATAGGACACACAATGCATTTTATTTTACATACAAAACATAGTAAAATTCTCTATGATGTCCTTCCTTATGTATATATCATTAGTCCATAATGAACATGATAGAAACAACACATATCACAGAACATGGCCAACAATACCAAACATTCAGAATAGCCACCAAAAAGTTCAAATGGAAAAAACCAAAGTGGGAGAATTTTAATTTCAAAATTAAATCATAAACTTACTGCGGTAATTCAACAATAAGTCAAGTGTGACTAATGCCACAAAATAGGTAGCGAAAAAAAAGTCAGTGACTAGTCCAGGATTAAGAAAATCCAAAACATTTAATGCTAACCCATACACAACATGAACGAATCATCAATAACCAAAATAAATTATCAATCATAAAACATTTCACATAACAAAGTGATTGGTATTAGCTACACTCAGGGGAGTGAAAAATTTACGACACCAAGGAATACAACATCCTAGATGCATTAGAGAGTGTACCCAAACACAATAGACAATCATTAAGGTAAGATGCATCAAATGCAATTGTAACTAAACAAAATTGAAAAATGTTACAAGTAGGTTATAAGTTACAATGTTTCTCAAATACAAAAGAGTTATGTATCTATGTTTCATTTCAAGTTTGAACTATAAGAAACCTAATGGGCATACAAAATTCCCAAAGTTTCCAGTGTAGAAACATGGGGTCTAATACCAAGTGTAATGCCCCGCTAGGGAACCCAAAAGAGATTAACCTAAAACATGCTACTAAGTTTACATAATAATTCTTTTTCTTAAGATATTACAAACAATAATGAATAACATACTCATCCTCATAAGTGTAACTCATTTATAGATCACAAATCCCAAGGGTTTCTTGACATAGAATTTCTTAAGTGTTAATTAATTACTAAGAATAACTACAAGTACTAAATATCACATGTGCAAATAAAAATAAGTATATGATCATATAAATGTGAACATAAATATAGTTGATACCACAAAGTATACACAATGAAGCCACATCCAGTGCACAAGTCATAGGGTATGTTTTAGTAACCTAAGTACAAGGTACAACACAATAAATGAAATATAAGTATAAGTCTCTAGTGAAAAAAAATATACAAATGCTACAAGGATCATCCAACACTCATGCAAGGATGACATAATCTCGAATGGTAAAAGAATCACTACCACCCAACCATGTAGAACCAAAGGTCCAATCCCACTGTGCTGAGGAGATAACAATAAACCCCACTCAGATATCAAACACCAAAATCTAACATAATATAACACCTACAAAAGGGACCCTACAAGATCCCTATCTAAAAAAGGCACAACACCAACTGCAGAGATAATACATACTAAACCAAAGGAAACCAACACATGTAGGAAACCTAAGATGCATAAAGGGAAGTTTCATTACATGAGTCAACTCTAGAGTCACCCTAGTAGTCTCTCTAGACCCCAACCCCCTAATTCCTCTATATAGTATTAGTAACCTTTCATATAGATAAGGATACCAACTATGCCTCATCTAATCCAGACAGGTAGACAACATCTTCTCACAAACTATCCTAGCCTATATTAGTTTTCAAGGCATGTATGAGGAACATAGACATCTTATTAATCCATTTTAAACTCTCAATATATTTAAGTTGTCACTTTATTAAGTAACTTGCAAAGGATGCCTAGGTAGCCACTTTTGGGAGTGACTTCACATCTATACAGTTAGATATCCTACCCTAATGCTCCAATCAAAGAACAAAGAGAAGACAAAAATCAAAACCACAAAAACTACTCATAAATCATATATCATTATTATCACCAAAGAAAAGTAATCGAGCATAACAAAGAACATCTCATCCTATACAGGGATCAAACTGTCCATCTCAATATAGATATTACCATAGATTATCCATCTCATAAAGAATATCTCAAATGTAATAATAATCCAGAGAGTCTCATATCACAAGACCATTGAAAATCAAGCATAAATGACATCCATCTCCAAACATGGAGTAAAATATAATCATAATACCATCACTCAAATTTTGGTACACTATCATAGAAAAATTGAGGTGACCAAGTTAATTAAGACTCTACACAAAAATGGTTGTCGCCTCCTATGGTTGAATAAAACTATGAACAAGGACTCAAAGAAAACATGGCATCACTCATGAACACACTCAAAACAACACACACATAATAGTGACATAAAAATGGTTATCAACTTCCCACAACATAAACAAAAAAGTATAAAACCATGAAATGAATCAAGTCTTAGAGACAAGGTATCACCTAGGGCATCACTCTACCCATACTGATAATTAATCATGATTAAAAACAAAACAACACTCCAATAATAAATCAAATCCAAAAACATAAAAAATCTTCTGACCAAATGATATAGTTGACATTAAATTGCAACTGTAGTTGATTTTAAGTTAATTATCTATAATCCCCAACCATACTAAATTAAAAATTAATTTAGTAATTTATAATTTATATTTCAATTTTATTAAACTAAATGTGTAAATTTAATTGCATATTAACATTTAATTAACAATTAATATAGGCAATTTATAAAAGTAAATGTCATAGGTACAACAAAAAAAGTAAATGTCATAGGTACAACAACCTATGTTTGGGCCTATCGTCTGAATTTTGACAAAAATTGAGAACAACTGTCGTCACTTTTCTAACAACCCAAAAACCTTGTTTTGTTGATAATTTATGATGCCAATGTCGTCAAAATTGTGACGTATATGTTTTTTGTAGGAATTTCTACAAAAAGATAGTGACGAGTAGATTTTCCAACTTTCATTGGAAGTCTGACATCTGCCTATCAAAATTTTGACAAACTCTCGTCAGAAATTGACCCCAAATGTGTTAGTGGGTTAAGCTCTTCACTGAGGGACTCAACTCTAATACTAATTGTTGAACAAGCTAAAAAAATGAGAGGAGGAGCAAAACAATAATTCTCAAAAAAACTTATAAAACTTTATCTATGTCAGTAAATACTTAAGCAATTCCAATAAAACCTTAATATTTTTTAGTTAAGTATATCAACATTCACATAAAATATATGCAATTAAGAACACTGAAACACTGACACAAAGAACACCATATTTTACATAGAAAACCCAAAATGGGAAAAACCATGAATAATATAATTCTCATGAAATGTAAAAATACCTATTAAGGTGAAACTGATATGGTGTTTTTAACAATGGCTCATTGCCAAGACTACTCACTGCCATAATATTAAGGCTCACTTTTGATACACAAGAGCTCACTACTGATACAAGGGATCAAGGACATAAAATATGAAAAGATATAGAATCCACCTCTGAGATCAACAAACTTGTAATACCCTGCCAAGGAACCCAAGAGGGATTAACCTAAAACATTCTACTAAGTTTACAAAATAATTTTTTTTCTTAATATTTTATAGACAATAATGAATAACAAAGTGGAAGAAATATAACATAAATACAATACATACTCATAAGTGTAACTCATTTACATAAAATCCCAAGGTTTCCTTGACGTAGAATTACTTAAGTGTTAATTAATTACTAAGAATAACTACAAGTACTAAATCTCACATGTGAAAATAACAATAAGGACATGGTCATATATATATGAACATAAATACAATTGATACCATAAATTATACACAATGAAACCACATCCACTACACAAGTCATATGGTATGTTCTAATAACCCTGAGAACAAGGTATAATACAATAAATGAAAGATAAGAATAAATCTCCAATGATAAAAAGGAAGATACAACTTCTACAAGGATCATCCAGCACTGGTGCAAGGAAATTAGAATCTCAAATGGTAAAACAATCACTACCACCCAACCACTTGGAACCAAAGGTCCACTCCCACTGTGTTGAGGGGATAACAAAAAACTCCACTCAAATATCAAACACCAAAATCCAACACAATACAACACCTAGGCAAGGGATCCTAAAATCTCTCTATCTAAAAAAGGTACAACACCAAGTGAAAAGATAATACATACCCAACCAAAGGAAACCAATGCATGTACAAAACCTAAGATGCATAAAGGGAAGTGTCATCACATGAGTCAACTATAGAGTTATCCTAAAAGTCTTTATGAATCCAGGCCCCCTAGTGACTCTATACAATATCAATATCCTCTCATAGAGATAAGGATACCAACCATGCCTCATCCAGTCCATGCAGGCAGCCAACATCTTCTCAAAAACCATCCTAGCCTATATTATTGCTCAAGGCATGGGCGAGGAACACAAAAATCTTATATAGTTCTATTTAAACTCTCTATATATTTAAGCTATCACTTTTTTAAGTAACTTGCAAAGGATACCCAGGTAGCCACTTCTAGGCTCTAACGCCTCCAAAAAAACCCACTTCCCATCTATACCACTTATATAACCTACCCTAATGCTCCAATCAAAGAACAAAGAGAAGACAAAAATTGAAACCATAAAAGCTACTCATAAATCATGATAATCACCAAAGTAAAGTAATGGAGCATAACAAAGAACATCTCATCAATTTAGGGATCAAAATATCCATCTCAATATAGACATTACCATAGATCTTCCATCCCATAATGGATATCTCAAAGATAATAATCCACAAAGTTTTCATATCACAAAACCAATGAAAATCAAGCATCAATGACATCCATCTCCAAACATGGAGTAAAATATAATCAGAAGATCATCAGTTAGATTGTGGTACACTACCATAGAAAAATCAAGGTGACCAAGTTAATTAAGACTCCACATAAAAATGGTCATCACCTCCTATGGTCGAATAAAACTATGATCAAGGACTCAGAGAACACATGGAATCACTCACAGATACACTCAAAACAACACACACATAATCATGACATACAAATGATTATCAACTTCCTAGAACATAAACCCAATAGTATAAAACCATGAAATGAATCAAGTCTTAGAGACAAGGTATCACCTAGGGAATCGCTCTACCCATATGTCCCACCCCAAACTATCATAGTACTATTGAGACATTTGTATTTTGATACTTTATGATTCAAGATTTTGATACACTTATGATCGATTTGACAGTGATGCATGTTATCTATGTCCTTTGATGATTTGTATTGTGTGGATTTTACTTGTGATGTTGATTAGGATCCAGATCATACTTGTTGATTTATGTTATACATGCTCAAATACATATTTTGATGAGAAAGATTTCATCATGGTTAGATTTAATTGTTACATGAATTTTGTTTTAAGTTTAAGAAATAGTATTTATGAATATATCATGATTTAGAATTATGTAAGTGCTATGTATGAATGTTATCTTAAAAGGGAAAGTGTAGCTATAATTTGAAGTATGTATGTTGATTAATGTCTAAAATTATGTAAATATTGAGTGTTATATACTTATATTTAATTTTTCCCCTAGACTACTGATGCTCGAGTTTAGTGTGCAGGAAAGAAAACCATGGAACTATTTGGGAGAATCAGGACTAAACCTATGTGCATTGTGGAAGCCAAGGTTTAATCTATTGAAGAGACTAAAACCTCATTTTAATTTATTTTATTTGTAAACATAATTCGTATATATGTTATTAGATTAAATTCAAATTTTTTATTTAGACATGTCACTTTTAATGTGAAGTGTATTTTATGGTTTCACTTGACACTTGTAATGTCTATGTGGTAGTGACATGTCAATTAGGGTTTGGCAAGAGTTATCCAACCTAGTTTGTTACCTAAGCTAAACCACTTGCTTATAGATGTTTATGTAGGGTCCCCCATCAAGTTGAATTTCGAATTCAAACTCTAGTTGAACTTTAGAGGGCTTAAAAGTGTCCTAGGGGCCCTTTTTAGTGAAAATAAGCTAACCATGTGGGGGTATCTTGAGTTAGGGGCTAGATTTTTCCTATAGGAAGGCCTAAATCACATTTATGGTACTCCAAAAAGGCTACTCTTCAAAAGTGGTGAAAGGGAGAAGGCCACATGTCTTTGAATTGTTCCACACTCCTAGTTAAACTCACCATAATGTGAGGGGGACAAGAAGTAAGGCCAAGGATTAGTAGTCAACTCACATTAATTGCTAGAGGATGAGTAGGATTTTGGACACCTTTTTAGAGGGCTTTGTGATACGTAGTGGTTGTTCACCCACTCTCTAATTTTAGAGGATACTTAGGGTTA